>VDFB02083890.1:0-27400 GCA_007258455.2 Sequoia sempervirens
GAGGTTAGGAGGGAGTATTTTTGTGTCAATGGTTTTTATGTTTGTTTATTTTGGAAGCGGTTTTCTTATGTTTGATTTGTGTGCAAGAAATTCAATTCCTTGAACTATGTATACATGCTTGTGATTGGGATATGTGAGTGAGATGGTCAATTCCTTGCTCTGTGTGTGGGATTCATATGTTTTTGTTAAGTGTGCAAGATGATTTTTACCTTGCTTGTTGTGTAGGGTCTACTAGTTGCAAGTAGGGAGAGTGGTTCTCAATGGGGGTTGAAACCCAAAGTGGTGTTCAGGATAACTTATTTGGGAGCTTCTTAATCTAGTGATAACCGAAATAATGAATTAGGGGGTTGGTTTGATTTCACATTAATTAAGATAATGGTATGCATCACTCATGGCTCAAGTGATCATTTAGGCTTGAGATGGGATGGGAAGGCCTCGAGTGGCAAGATCAACTTCCTTGTCCTCATGAAAGGTATGTTGATTTTTCATTAGTTTGGGTGGGGGCCGTAGATCGGTAGAGGATTCCAAGATAACCTAGGATGGGGATCAGGGCCTAGGAAGATTTGGCAGGACAACCCATATCAAGCTATGTGATGACACTCTTCTGTATTGTAGTCTAGCATTCCCTAGTTATGTTTTCCCTTCTGTTGTGTGAATTCCTCTGGAAGCAATGTATGTATCTATGTGATGACACTCTTCTGTATTGTAGTCTAGCATTCCCTAGTTATGTTTTCCCTTCTGTTGTGTGAATTCCTCTGGAAGCAATGTATGTATCTATGTGATGTTAATTTTGTTCCAGTGTCATATTAGAGCCATGGTTAGTCTTGTTTATGTTAGCCTTCTATCTTCTAGACTGTTTGTTGTAGTGGGACCTTATGTTATCTTCTAGCATGGGGGGTGGACCTTAGGGTTTGCCATGGTCGGGAGGTTGGTGCTTTTTCCTCTATTAGGTATTCCTTACTGCTTGTTCCTGTGTGTGGAGGATGTACCTTGTGTAGCAGATCCTAGTTCATGATCCAGTTTGAAGAGATAGTCTTTCTCATATTTTTATTGAATTGTAATCTGATGTATTCTTCCCATTTTTATTTAGGGAAGCATTATTGTAAACAATTTAATGATGTAAGAGATAACAATGTTTTATCATGTAATGTAATTTGAATATATACTTGTTAGTTATTTATAAATGATCTTTAGTGTTGTTTAACTGATGACAGGTTATGGAAATTCATATTGTAGAATCACTTAATGTGATGGTTAAAAATGAACTTGATTGTTAGCGGAATCATGTTAACATAATATTTAATGAAGTAATTCTAGCTCTTGATTATAGATTTGTTAGTAGCATAGTCATGGACCCTTAGAGGACCTAGGATTAGATTGTATGTTATGTTATATTATGCATTTCATTGTTATTCCTTATATGTAAAAAATTGTTCCGTTATTTAGTCATGTTGTGTGTGTTGTCCTCTAGGGTTCCTTGGCGAGCCATTACACTTCTTATTTGATTTCTCAAAAATTTAGGTGTTTTATGTAAAAAATAATGTATACATAGATAATATTTTGATGCAACCAACAAAACCCAGAAATCATTTTTGAATCCAAAAACCAGAACATGCAATTTGGTAAAAAAAGTAAACTTCACCTACAAGAAAAAATAGCTACATTGAGCTATTTGATAGCCAATTTTACAGAATATACTCACTATCTACAAAATCTAGCAAATAGCCAAATGAGATTTTGACCCTATGAACAAATCCCATAAATCATTTTTCTTTCAAATGAGTGGAAGCTCAATTTTTGTAGAAAAAATGAAAATGGTTCTAGCAAAAAATGACTTGCATCAAATGCCAACAAAAGCTTTGATCTCAGACATCTTTGGCAAATAGTCTCAGCCAAACGGGGTTACAGACCAACACTCTAATACCATGTTGAAGTAGGCTTCCAAGAACGTCTACAAACAAAAACATCACCTTCACAAAAGAGAGAAGCAACACACAAAGATGTTATTTCACCATAAGTGAAAAATAATGAATTGAGATGATTTATAAATTTACAAGAGCCTTGCTTATATAGGCAAGGTGAGAGAAAGGATTAGAAAATATAATGACAAGTGTCTTAATCCTATCAAATGAGACAACTAAGTCATAACAACCTCAATGCAAATATTAAATGCATGAGAGAAATATTAAATGCCTAGATAACTTCAAGCTAATTAATGAGACATGGCCCTATTAATGCTAGTTTCTATAATGCCACCTAGTGATGCAACCAAAATTCACCCATAAATTATATTTATTATTAAAAAAATAGACACATAAAACTCAAAATGCTTCTGAAAATTATTCTTTATTTCTCATTCCCTCGTCCCAAAACTGAAAACAAACATCCCTTTAATTGCAAATCTAAAAATCACCTTTTTTGGTAGTTTTTTCTAAAATCTAAAAATTACCTTTTTTTGGCATTTTTTAGTTTTGGTAGTTTTTAATAGCTTTCTTAACTTGCCCATTTTTTAGTAATTTTTTTCATGCTTTTACAACTTTTTTTTAACTTGCCTTTTTTTGGTAATTTTCATGCTTATCTATACTTCCTATGAAAGTTTCTAGTTATTTGAAACTAATTAAAATGACACTAATTTTCAACTTACTAATTTAATTACATACAAGAGTTTGAAATTAAATTAATAAACAAATTGCTTAATTGGACTCCTAGGTCAATAGTTATGACCTCCAAGAGTTCTGCATCATTCTTCTACGGTTGAAAATAATGCAACTCCTGCAAGCTATGGTATTTAAACTGTTTCCACTTGTTTTTATTTAGCTTCTTCAATTCCCATTAGTAGATACCATGCTCATCTTGAGTCCATCTCTCTACCTTATCTATCTAAACATTACTTCTCACCTTTCCTTGCAATTTGATGTCTCTTCCATCTTTTATTCTTCCTCTCTTTCTCCCTCTTTTCACATTGTTCATCTCCCACCAATAAACACTATTAAATTCAAGAAAATCATAAACACTAGTTTCCTCTTCTTCAGTAAAATAATAAAATTGACCCATTACCTCTTTCTCTGTCACTTTTGCAACAATTTTTTCTCACCAATATTGGTTTCAACATTGTGCTCCTCTTTCTCTATTCCTTCTAAAAGATAACTTTCATCTGCAATCTCTTCATCCTTTGCACTCACATCAACATACTAAAAAGGTTCATCTTTCCCATACTGCAACAAACTATCAGTCATACTATTATCTTTGTCAAATAAGAGGTAATCAATTGATGTAAAGGGGAAGTCATCAAACAACCCAGCATTCATTTTCTTATCTCCTTCCTTACTTTCAAAAAAAGTACCTTCATCTATCAATGCATTCACTTTCATAGTATCCTCTTCTACACCAATCTTATCATGCTGAAATAAATCAACTTCAAGAAAGAATTCACAAAAATCAGAATTTACCTCTTCTTTCTTTGCTACACCAACATCATCTTCATCAACAAAAAATTCTACATTTTCTTTCACTACAAAAAATTCTTCTATCTTCCTTATCTCATCCCTCAGTAGGGAATCTTCTTCTTCCTCACTAATCACCTCATCATACTTTGGACACTTAAATTCTATCATATCAACTTATGGTGCAACTTCTTCTTTTGCACATACAACCTCCTCATTCTCCACAACTATTCCTTCAAAATGACATGCTCCAACTTTAGGCTCATGAATTTCTTCATACTCATCCTCTTCTTTTTTTGTGCCACATGCATGACACTTTGATGCATCTTATTTCTTACCTGCAATCAAAATATTATTAGAAGGATAATCAAAATTACCATCAAATTTTTTCTCTTTTCTTGTTTCCTCCTTTAAATCTCTACTTCCATTTCTTTCACTTGCTACTACAATTCTATTATTCTATCTCTTATTTCTTCTTGTTGTACCTTTGTATGATTTTCTTAAGTTTAAGAATCCTTAGAATCCATCTAATGATAAAATTCCTTTTCTTCTTCCAATTTTCCATCCTTAAGACCTCACAAATCCTTAACACAAGTCTTCAAATCCTCAAGTTGTTCACATGTAAACTACCTCATGTTTGGTGATCTGTTTACAAATATTCAACACTTTCAGGTTCTCTTGCAAACTACCTCATACTCGATGATCTTTTCACAACCACAGGAATCTCTACTCAAATCCTTTGAATAAATCCTCTTTCATCTTGCACATTCATCTATAAGAAAAAATACATACACATACCAATCCTCAATGCATGGTGCAAATTTCCTCCAATTGGCGCTTCTTCCTGTTTGCTCGGGAACACTAGCTTTGATACTAGATGATGCAACAAAATTCACATGTAAATTAAAATTATTATTAAAAAAATACACACATAAAACTCAAAATGCTTTTGAAACTTATTCTTTATTTCTCATTCCATCCTCCCAAAACTGAAAACAAACATCCCTTTATGTTCAAATCTAAAAGTCACCTTTTTTGGCATTTTTTTCTAAAATAAAAAAATTACCTTTTTTGGTAGTTTTTAGCAAAATCAAAATTACCTTTTTGGCTTTTTTAGCAAAATCCAAAAATTACCTTTTTTGGCTTTTTTAGCAAAATCCAAAAATTACCTTTTTTTGGCAATTTTTAATAGCTTTCTTAACTTGCAGTTTTTTGATAAATTTTCATGCTCATCTATATGGCCTATGAAAGTTGCCAATTATTTGAAATTAACTAAAATTACACTAATTGTCAAATTACTAATTTAATTACATACAAGAGTTTGAAATTAAATTAAAAAACAAATTAAACAAATCATTTAATTAGACTCCTAGGTCAAAACTTATGACCTCCAGGAGTTCCCGCATCACCTAGAAAATTAACTCCTTAGTAAACTTATAATAATGTGAATAGGTCCTCACTAATAACTAGTTAGGAAATCACCCCATTCACACCAACATTGAACACCTGCAAGCTTATTATATGAAGGTCTTCAATGAAAGTACAATGAAAGTGTTATCCACTTTTCATTTAATATTAGTAAATTGGTGCTATATGAGAATCAACGGAATGTGAACATTGCCTAAGGAGAAAAGGGAATGCTTATCCCAAACTGGTTGGGATGCTATGTCATCATTGAAGATTATGGATTAGGTGCTTATAATGTTTCTATAGTAGATTGTATGCCTCTTAAAGAACCTATTAATTCTATGCATTTGCATAAATTCTATACATAAATTCATTGCATTCTTTGAATAGTATGTAGTCATTTAAAGCATGCAGATTATATCAAATATATTTAATTTCTATTTAGTATTGCATTTCTTCATTCATAGAAAACATTAGCGTGTCTTGAATTTTAGATTAATTTTCTCAAATATGATTATTACTTGGGTAAAAGTACAAAGTTGTGTCACACCTTTATAAAGGAAACAACCAGTACCGATCCAACTTTTAAACTTGAATCACTAAAAAGTGACATATGTTTTGAATTTTGAAATGATGTAAACTAATAAATGTGCATTTTTTAGTTTATTTTATGTTTGTATTTTTTTCAAAAATTAAAAAAATTATTTGAATATATAGTTTTCCATAAATTAACAGTATAATTTAGCTACTAATAAAATGTTGAAAATTGAAGTTACATGACAAGTCAATCATTATATGGTAATTTTTTTCTTTCAATTTATTTGTCTATATATATGTGGATACCAAAAAGGTATCCCTTCTTCCTTGCTTGATTTTGGAATAACGAATGATAAATTGGACTTAATGACACCTTAATCTAGTTTTGTGATGTGTTTTACACATCTACATTAGGCCTTGGACACTTACAAACTAAATAAAATGCATTTATTGATGTCTTGTAAAAGTGTTGTAAAGTGTTGTAAAAGACTTTCACACTTTTCTAGAATTTTATTAAGCATCTACGTCTAATGGACCTATTTTTCCCTTAGTTCAACATTATAAAATGTATTTTCACATTAATATAGAAGGCTTGTAAATTAAACATAATCTTAATCTAGTGTTCTAATGTGTCTTACACATTCACATTGGATGTTGTGCCTTTCTAGGCTATGTGGACCTCATTTTGGTGTTGTAAAGTGTATTTAATCACACTTTCACATTGAAATTTGTGTCCCTCTCCATAATTACCCATTACATCACCATTAATAGGCCTCTATGACCCCATATTGTGCATCTCAAGACTTATTTTGATCAAAGACCCGATAAAATCAACATAAAAACTAAAATTCTTCACTCCCTGATATCCTAGCTGGAAAAAGAACCCCTATGGGACTAAGTCAACCATCTAGGAAAATGAGTCCCATCTAGGTGGGACTAAGTCACCCAACTTGGTGACTTAGTCCCATTTGGGCCATTTTCAAGGTTTGAGCAGGAAAAAATGGGTATTAAGTTTAATTTTCCAACATGTCAGCCTTGGGGATTAAATTAATGGGAATTTTAGGTGGATTTCCTATATAAACAAGATTTTAAACCCTAATTAATCATTCATTCATCATTCATTCTCCATCTCAAGTCAAGCAAGCTAGGGTTAGGTCATTTAGACAGCATTCAAGGCAACTTCTAAGGAATGGGTTCTTGTGGACCATTCGATATCATGAGAGATGGGCTCTTGTTGAACCACTACTCATGAAACATGGGTCAATGAGTTTGACTCGAAACTACACGGTTGAATCCTGATAGCAATATCATAATTTGACACGCTGTGGAAAAATACCTCTTACTTATCAATGGATGAGCTAAAGGGGCTCTATTATGAATGGTTCATAAGGCACAACACTTGCTAAAGGTTTTGCAAATGGGGTAACAACTCAAGCGGCCTTAACCTTGGAGAAAACTCCTTGGTTAAGCGCTTGAGCTGGAGCATGGGATGGGTGACCTCCCGGGACGGACCAGTGTTCACCTGTGAGCATCACCTAGATGCACAATGAGTGCTAGGTGGACCATTCGATATCATGAGAGATGGGTTCTTGTTGAACCACTACTCATGAAACATGGGTAATGAGTTTGACTCGAAACTACACGGTTGAATCCGATAGCAATATCATAAATCATACTTGTTCTTCCCTTGATACCTCTCCTATCCGAGGTATCTTGGTGAAAGAAGATACAAGCATTCAAGGTCTTGATTGTCCCTCTCCTTACCCCAATTTGGAAGAAATTAGAAAACAAGAAAATGAGATCATAGCCATCACTTTTCCTATCCCAAATCCATCTCTCCATACTTCCCCTACTTCTAAGAAGCCTTTAAAAGAGGAAAAAATTGTGAACGATCATGAAAATCGCATCTATCAAGAGAACAACTGGATTGAAAGTTATAACCTTATCTCTTTCCTTCCTAATGTTCGTAACATTTGGAAAGGCCTATTTGAACAAAAGAATCTTAGTTTTCCTTCTCTTGATTTTCATCCTTTCATTGTGATGAAGATGCCTTATAAAATCTAACTATGGATGAACATATTGCAAGCTCTACTACTAGGGTAGATAATATGGCACAAAAGAATGAGACCCTAGAAAAAATATACAATCAAATAGAGCCTTCCCCTAAACTCCCCACTATCGATAAACAAGAAAATCCAACCATTAATCATTCCCCTACTTGTGATGAAATAATTTTAGAAGAACCAACCCTCGAATGTCAAGAACATGTGGTTTGTGGTTCTCCTAAAAAATCTCCTCCTAGGGAGGATATCATGGTGCAAGCAAAGGATAACATTGAAAATAATGATCTAGTGTCCTTAGAAGAAGATGAGGCAATATTAGACTCCCACTCACTAAGGGATGTTAATATTTTCAACCTCAACTCATCCTTTACCCAACTTCACACAAATCACAAACTCAAAACAAACCCAAACTTATGCTTTACCCACCTAAGAATAATGTGTTGCAGCAGCCAAGACATAATACCGTTGCTTATATATATAACATTAGAAATAATCTACAACCACAACAACTAATACCAACACCCCTAACTTTTCCTAGGCCCATCTTACTAGTCCCCCCTTGTTTTCCTTCACAAAGTGGAAAGGAGTACAATCTTGTTGAAAAAATAAAGAATACTCTTGCTAAGATATCATTATGGGACCTTATTCAAGCCTCCCCTCACTACTGCAATATGATTCAAGCAACCTTGCAACAAGTTCTTGTACCTTCTAATGTGCAACCAAATGACATAGTAGTCATGATTCAAGGAATAAATGCTGAATTTTTTTTCCACCAAAGTGAACTCCCATATATGGAAGTGTAAAAAAAATGATTCTCTCATGATCATAGCTCAATACAAATGAAAAGGGATAAAGAGAACTCTTATAGATACCAGCTTTGCCCTTAATTTGTGTAGTGTGAGCCTTGTAGATAGACTTGGCATTGATAAATCAAGCATGCAACTTGATTCTTTATCTCTTAAGGGATTTGACAATGTCGAAAAAAAACTGCTCGATGTGATTACTTTACCTCTTACAGTTGGGAAGGCCACATTGGAAACATAGATCCATGTTATGCCTTAGGAACTTCCATAAAATCTTCTTTTAGGTAGACCATGGATTTATGGAATGAATGGGTCTTCATCGTAAAATGAAATAGATCTAAAACAACAAAGTGTACACACATGATGCTCATCCTGAGCCTTATAGTGTCTTACAACTTGATAAAAAAGAAGAAAATCCCTTGAAAACATTAACACCAACCACACAAGTGGAACTCATGCAACAAAACAACAAATAAACATACATTGACGAAGTATCAAGGCTACTAGGTGATGATTGGGGTTCCTTATATTTTGAACATACTTTCATGGGTGAGTACAAGATCATAAAAAAAGATTCAAATAAGGGACACAGAAAAAAAGTTATGTCAACACAAAATTCATAAGACCCTTCAAAAGCATCCACCTCAACCACTTTAGAACAAAACACAACAGATTACACCACAAACTTCAATGAACTTAATAATGAACAACCACCTGATAATAAAGAAACAAAAAAGATTTATGGAAAAGGTTATGAGCTTATGAAACAACTTGGATATAGTGGAAAAAGGATGTGGTGCTAAAGAAGAAGGTATATGTGTCCCCATAATACCTAGCATGGAAAAAACAACTCATGGTATTGGTTATTTTCCTTTGGTAGAAATCACCAAGCCTTCACTCAAGATCAGCACTCTCACAAAACATTCTTCTAAGACACCTTTAATTGTAAAGCATCCTGAACTGATAGACACTAGTGGCCTTGAAAGTTATCCTTTGCAAGAAATGAAACAAAGAAAGAAATCTTTGCTTAATGGAAATTTCATATCACAAAATGCTCATGATTTGAATTCGTTACATTTTACACCCTCGTATAAAGGAGAGAAAAAAATCTCACAATCTAAAGAATCTTGCATAAGTATGACATCTTGTACTAAGCAAGAGATATCTTTGTTTCATAATAAAGGAACATCTTCCATTGATCAAGAGGGTATATTGTTCAGACTCCTGTAAGATCACTTGATATCCTTTCCTCCAAGAACACGAAATAAATTCTATTACAAGACTTCATTTTTTTCCTATCACAAATTTCATGGTCATGCTACTAATGAATGTAATGCTTTGACTAAAAACATTCAACATCTCCAGGAGTGTGGTGCTCTTCCTTGTGTTGAAGCACCTAATTCCTATAACTGATACTTCTTTCTATCCTATTCATCTCACCCTTGTCCTACACTAAGTGGGGGAAAGGAGTTAGGTATCCTTGTCCTCGTATGTCACTTGTCATTGCCTCTTTTGGCTATTTGTTAACCTTTCATGAACATAAAGAGAAATCTTGAAATGTGGACAACATGTCTCAAGTTGGCTAATATGTGACATGCTACCTTTTTCATGACGTGGTTTATAGGAAACATATGACTTGGTGTACGGATTTCTGAGTAAGCTATCATATCTTCTTCTACTTTAATTCAATTTCTCATAGCAATGGTGTTAGTAACTACTTTAAAGTGGGGGAATGCATCGACACTCATATTTCATTGTGATTTTCATTTTTCTTGCGATTTACTCTCTTGGAAGCATTAGATACAATGTTCCCAAGGATGAGATCTTGCCCTTGTCCTCTCTTAGAAACAAGATGAGACCTTGCATTTATCCTCTCTTGGAGATGTTAGGCTCAATGTTTCCTAAGAAGAGATCTTGTACGAACTAAAAAAAATCCCTTTGAACATTCCTCGCACTATTTTGAATTTACAATATTTATGAGCTTCAAGTATATGAAGTTTTTCTTGCCTCATAGAGCTCGAAGATCATTTTTGTGTGGCGCCTTATCAAATTTATCATGATGTATAACTTTGGTATGGTTCAAGCCAGAAGCCCAATCCAAGGCATGGAATTCCACATAGCCATCTGGGTGTGTGTGAGTGCATACCAGCCATGAGTGTATGTTTCTCACCCTCTTAGAATTTCTCACTCGGTGGATAGCCAAGAATTGAGTTGCCTTAGAGTGAGTATGCATTTTCAGACAAACAACTTAGATCTGATCTACATCATGTTGGACAAATGGTCAAAACTTGATCCACCTTTTTTATTTTTGTTCTTAAACTTCTAGTTATTGACATTGCATGATCATGTATCTTGCTTTCCTACAAATCATTCACCTTGTGTGTGTCCTTTTGCGCTTATGTCAGTTTGACTTCAAATCTTGGATCCTGGGGGTTTGACCGCTTCCTTGATCTTTATTATCCTAGACCATTTTCATTGTATGATTGGACCATTCTTGAATGTCTACTTTAGTGTGAGTTTGAAGCAAGTTCATCCTCTCACTAAAGTGGGGGTTAAATGTGGACACTAAAAGAGTATCCCTTTCTCCTTGCTTGATTTGGGAATAACGAATGATAGATTAGACTTAATGATGCCTTAATCTAGTGTTGTAATGTGTTTTACACATCCACATTAGGTCTTAGACCCTTGCAAACTAAATAAAATGCATATATCGATGTCTTGTAAAGGTGTTGTAAAGTGTTGTAAAAGATTTTCACACTTTTCTAGACTTTTATTAAGCATCTAAGTCGGATCGACCTATTTTTCCTTTAATTCAACATTATTTTAAATGTATTTTCACATTAATCTAAAAGGATTGTCAAATAAACTTAATCTTAATCTAGTGTTGTAATGTGTCTTACACATTCACATATGATGTTGTACCTTTCTAGGCTATGAAAACCTCATTTTAGTGTTGTAAAGTATATTTAATCACACTTTCACATTGAACATTGTGTCCCTAGCCCTAATTACCCTTTACATAACCATTAATAGGCCCCTATGACCCCATATCATTAATCTCAAGGCTTATTTTGATCAAAGACCCGATAAAATCCACATAAAAACTAAAATTATTCACTCCCTAACATCCCAGCTGGCAAAAGAGCCCTTGTGGGACTAAGTCACCCATCTCGGTGAATGAGTCCCATCCAGGTGGGTCTAAGTCACCTAACTTTGCGAATTAGTCCCATTTGGGCCTTTTCTGAGGTTTGAGCAGGAAAAATTGGGTTTTAAGTGTAGTTTTCCTCCATGTCGGCCTTGGTGATCAAATTAATGGGAATTTTAGATGGATTGCCTATATAAAAAAGCTTTTAAACCCTAATTCATCATTCATTCTCCATCTCAAGTCAAGCATGTGTGTATCATGTTCTGTAGTGATGTTTCATTTGATGTTCTCCTTCTGTTTGTGGCATTCCTCTATTCGTACCTTCATTTTTCTATATGTCATACATCAGTTTTTTTTTTTTCTTGTGTTTTCCTAAAATTTTGGGGATGAGGCAAGGCATTGAGACCAAAATTTCTCCATGTTGACCCAAAAGCTTTTCCTTTTTCTTTTGTCTTTTGGATTTTGTTTTCCTTTGAAGGATGATGTAAGACATTGAGACCAAAATGTCTCCTTTATGTTGACCCAAAAGCTTTTCCTTTTTCTTTTTCCTTTTCTTTTGTCTTTTGGCTTGTGTTCCCTTTTGGGGATGATGAAAAGCATCGAGACACCCAATTTCTCTTCCATGTTGACCCAAAAGGAACTTTCTTTTTCTTCGTTTTTGATCTCTTTGAGATCATTCTTCAAGTTCTATGTATTTAGGGAATGATGACAGTTGTAAGCTCTTTACAAAAATTTGCAACAAAGAACATACTAACCAAAATCCATAGATCCCTTAGGTGTTTGGTGTTTCCATTTTGGGGGAAACCTCCTTTCTTTTTACTTTTCCTTTCCTTCACATGACATAGCCTTACATGGAAACATATGACTTGGCATAGGGGCTTTCCAAGTTGGCCTTCATGTCTTCTTTCTTCTTTTTGCATTTATCATTTTCTACTTGAAAGTAATTGCTCACAGAACAATGTGTAAAAATTCCTTTAAAGTGGGGGCATACATTAGCATTATTCTTTTGCATTTTCTTTTTTCTTGGTTCTTAGTGTAGCCTTCTTACTTCATACAATAGGTTTTCCACTTTTTGGATGAGATTGGGTGTGATGTCCTTCATGAGCATGATCTATATTAGCATATTGCATTCCTCTTAGTGGATTGATGCAACACACTACATCCCCTAAGTTGTGAATTTTATTTTCTTTCATTAGTCCTCTTTTGGGGACATTAGATACAATGTTCCCTAAGCTAAAGATTTCACATGAACTAAGCAAGAATCCTTTGAACATATTTTGCATGTTGCATTTTTTATTTTCTATATGGCCACCTTGCATAACACAACTTTCATTCCTATAGTTCCATCGTATTTTTTCATGAGCTCCAAGCATACAAAGTTTTGCTTGTCTCGTTAACATCAAAATATCATTTTCTTTTGTGGTGCCTTATTAAAGTTATCAGGAGGTATAACTTTGGTATGGTTGAGTGGGAAGCCCATTTTGAGGCATGAATTTCCCCATAGCCACATGTGTGTGCGTGAGTGCATACCATCCATGAGTTTCGTCACCTCAGAGTGAGTATGCATTTTCTTTTTGGAAAAACAACCTACATCTGATCCACAACGGGATGGGAAAATGATCGAAGCTTGATTTGACTCTCTCTTTTCCTTCTCCTTTTCTCTTTTTCATTCTTTTTCATCATTTTCATGTTTGTTCCTTTGTGTTTATGTTTGGTTTGCCATGGCATCTTTCTCATGGGGTTTTGATCATCCCTCTTCATTGTTGTTGTCTCATCTTACTAGCATGGGTGCATTTGGATCCCTCTTGATATGCATGTTGGGCTACTTTAGTGTGATTTTGAAGCAACATCATCCTCTCACTAAAGTGGGGGCTTAATGTGTCACCAAAAAATGTGTACTTGGAAATTTTAATGCTCATTTGAGTCTTTCTTGTGGAATTTTCCTTGATTTTTCCTAGATTTAATGTTGTAATGTGGTCAACACATTCACATTATGTCTTAGACCATTGCAAATCAATAAGAATTTTATGATGTCCTGTAAAAGTGTTGTGAAGTGTTGTAACCCACTTTCACACTTTTCTACAAACTTTTTATTATAATTAACCTAAAAAACCTCTTTTTATCACTTACCAATTCTTATTTGAAAGTGTTGTAAAGAGTTGTAACAAACTTTCATTCTTTTCTAGGCTTGTCATCACTAATTTGACCCTTTCTTATGTTTGAATGACCCCTTAATGAAATTTTTTGCATTACTTCAGTGTGTTTTATAGAATGATCCCGTTAAACATCATTAAATACACTTGAATCCCTGACACCCAATAAAATTTCCCTGGTGGGCACAAAAATCAAAATTATTTTAAGTTTCTGGTAGGATTTTATTCTCTTAACGTTGAGGTTAGCATGTGATGTGTTATTTTTGGGAAATCATGTAAATTCAAGTATAAATAAATGGTTTTCCTCTCATTTTCATCCCCATTTCATCTAATAATTCATTCTCAAGCAATTATCAAGCATTCTAGGCATTATCAGGTCTTCATTAGGGCATCCACTTGCATATCTTCATATTTATACATCGAGGGTTTGGTGAGTTGTGGAATTGCATGTTGTTCATTCATCATTCTCTTTCCATTTTATTTCATTTTCAAGGGTTTTATTACCAAATTGGGGTTTGACCAAGGCAAACCCCTATTCTCTAACCCTTAACCCTTTTTCCCCTCTTTGCATGTGTGTTTTGCAGGTCTTGTATGTAGATTTTTCAAAGAGAAAGGTGTTAAAAGGTGTTTTGAATCCATCAAAGTCATTCAAATCAACAAAATTTGTAATTGAAGTTTGAAGACCCTTTTCAGCGTGATTCCTACAAAATCAAAATTAGACACCTGTCAAGAAGAGAATTGTTGATCGAGAGCTACAATTTCCTGTCCCAAAATTCTTGAAAGTTGAAGGTGGACCAAGTCACCATCAGTGGTGTATTAATCCCATTGCTAGGCCTGAAAAAGTGATTTTTTCATTTCTAGATACCCATTTGGTTGAAACTTGTTCTAACAAAATATCCCCAAAATAGGACTAAGTCACCCAGTTTGGCATAAGTGTCTCAAGTTGGCCTCAATAGAAAATTATATAGGGTTCCAAAGCCTCTCTGCATCACATTCCAGTTTCCAGGTGCACCTCTCTAGTCTTTTTCATTTATGTTATTGTTTATTTATATTCTTAGGCCATTTTGCATACCTCACTATGTTTTCAAACAATTTTCTTTTATTAGGTTTGGCATTAATAAGCCATTTCCTTTATTAGTTTATTGCATTGAGACATTGAATTTAGGCATATTTAATTCATATTTGCATTTATTTTGAGTGGGGACATTATACATTTTGTCTCATCTCTCTCCTTTTAGGTGAAAAACCCTATAAGTGCTAGAGAGCAGTGAGGGTACCAAAATTGGTGTCCATAGAAATCAGCCTCAACAAATATTGGATGCAATTATCGGTATCAATATCTCTTGTTTCATACACTATCTATCTCCTCCTTCACTTATGTTAATATATGATCTTCAGTAGGAGCTCAAATTCTCTCTACTCAGCTCCTCATATGCATCTCCAAGCTCTTAGTGAGGATATCTCATTCCTTCTATAGGATTAAAATCATCTACATGATGGCATGCACTCTATAGTAGCTGATTCTTGCCCCACATTGGTTGATGTAGCTATACATTAGGAACCATCTATGTTATTACTCAACCCATAAAGTCTTGCTAATCTTGACTGGCAACTGCAAAAAAGAGAAAAAAAATAGAATTTCGTTAGATATGAATGTCATATAAATCATAATTTAAAAATCATATTATATCACTTGGGTCACCAGCCCCCCAAATGGAGATCCCTACATAGGACTACTATGGAAATGATCAAACTCCCTGGTGATGTTGGGGGCATAGTATCTTTCATACTATGTATCTATCCATGCTCATAGATATATGGTCTCTAAGGTCTAGAAAGTTTTTCTTGTGATATGTGAGTATGAGACCTAGGTCTCTCCATGGTGGCATTGCTAACCTCCTCCTACTCCTTTGGATCCCATCCTTTTGTTGGGGGTGGTTTCTCATCCTCCTCCTCATCATTGTGTCTTTGTGCATCTCCATCTTCATGCTATACCCATGGCCTAAGATCACTAGTATGGTGATCTATAGGAAATATAGGATGTGGAAGTGTGGTTTCCCACCATCTAATGTATGTAGTTCTATATCTAACATCATCTACATCAAACACTAGGTATCTATCTTACTCCTTGAATCATCTAAGTCACTCAAGGAGACATCTGCAATGGTAGGATGAGCCACATCTTATGGACTTGCACTATTGCAAGTCAACATGAGATAGCTTGGTAAAGGGATGGGAACCCAATAACTACAACTAAAATGTATAATCACTTAATCATAGTAAAATGGCATCACAATATACTCATAGCGACCAATGAAGAAGTGATCATGTTGCATCCCCACAAGTTATCGTGATAAGACTATCCAGGGATGCAATGTCTTGTAGGGTCTCCAAAGAACATCCACAACATCTAATCAATCAAATGTGATGCACCAATTTAACACATATTTTTACTGTCATCGTCTCTTTCACAAATAAAAAAGGCTCAAGGATAGGTCCATGGTACCTCTACAATATATCCTACGAGTTATGTGCAAGTGGTGTTCTCAAATGCCAAAACCTGAAGGAATATGCATTTCATAAGAATCTATGCCTCATAATGAACATATCACTTGAGATCATAGTATAGGTGTGCTTCCATAATTTTTCCCAAGAAAACATGGTCTATCACTCCCCATCACTCATATAATATGAACGAGGCCTCCATGTAGATGTGTGTCCCATCTATCAAGTGCAACCACTAGTGCTATGGTAGAAATCATGATCCTACGAATGGTTAAAATCTGAAAAGCTCCATATAATATCTATCATAGTTGAAGCTAACCCTTGCCCACCTATATCATATTGCAATTGGTGTAATAGTACTAATCAGCTAGGATCTCCTCTGAGGTACTCCCCTTGTCATGGCTAATAATCCTACCCTAGATGGGTAGGAGAAGAATGTAGTGCACATCCTCTAATGTCATTTTCATCTTTCCCATCGATAGAAGAAATGTAGAGGTGTCAATATCCCATCACTCCATGAGTTCCATCAACATCATGTCATAACAAAAGAACATAGATGATTTTTTTATGTAGTAAAGAGTATTTAAGTGTGGTTACAAAGAAAAGTGTATAAGTGAGCCCTCAGGATCTCATGCATATGTGGTGGTCCCTATCATTCAAAATAATATTATTTCATTAGTAATATATTCATTGATAGATAAAAGTAAAATAGGAGATTGTATGTTCTAGAACTATGCACCTAGTAAAGGGTACAATAGGTGATTTAGAGAACCCTCAGTTCTATAGGGAACTAGAATTGGTCAGGGGCACACCATTTTGTCAAAAATCACTTAGAAAATGACCTACAAAGAGCTCCTACCAATAGGGAAAGTGAAAATGTAGCATACCTCTCAAGGCATTGTCCCTCATGCGATGTGCCCTCTCAATGAATCAGGCCTTAATGTATGATACTATGATCATTGAGACATCTTCACCCCTAGGAATGTTGCACTTTATACATTTCATAGAAGAATCTAAAGTTTCTTTTTTTTTAAATATCATTGATGTTTAATCTACCATAGTTGAGATGGTGTCTTTGAAGTTAGTTTGGTAAGTATTATGCATCTCATTTTTGCATGTATGCCAATCATGGAACTTCCATATTTTATACTTTCAAAATAATATTGATAACTTGTTTTCAAGACTACCTTTTTCTTTGTGAACGTTGAGAAAGGTTGTGAAATTTGGCTCTTTTCCACTATTTTATTTTGCTTGAACTTTTCAAACTTATAGTGTTTGTGTATACAATGCAATCAAGGCATTTCATGATTTTTTTTATAATGTTTTTGGTAACCTTTCATAGGGAATCTCTTTCTTTCAATGTCTTCTTTCCATGTTTTTACATACATATTTACCAAAAGGGTCACAACTAAAACTTCAAGAAAAGTTATCTATCCTTTATGATTTGATGGATGTCATAACCCATTCTAAAACTTCCCTGATTGATGTCATACCCCATTACATCTTTAGAGTGAAATATAAATTGAGTAATATGGTAAATGGTGTTAGTGCAATAGTAAATATTATATAAATGTTATCATATCTAGACCTTCAGGTTTTTTATTTTCCTATAAATATAAATATAAATTCTTTTTTATTTATGAGTATGTCCAGGATCATGATCGGCCAAAAAGTGGCGATATGATGGGTATGTGTAGGGTATGTGGTTAATGACTTTTCTTTTACCCAAAATTGATGAAACAAAAAGGGTTTTTAAAGGAGATTCCTAGCTTTCCACCAATATAAATTATGATTTAATTTGAATTTAGTAAATAATTATTATTCATGTTTTCTATTTGAATTATGACTAAAGTCCTGATTGATAGGCTGATTGAGAAACATCTATAGCTTTCAAACAATATCACATTTTTGGAATTTGAAACATGAGTCATATTCTATGCTTTGCATACTATAAGATTAAAAAAAAAGTAATGAATTTCATGAAGTTTTGACCAAGTTAAGGTGGTCAGACATACAATTTTTTATTTTTTTTAAAGTTGTAATAAAAAAATCATAATTAATTATTTACTTGGAAAAAATTTACAAAAAAATATGCATCACATCGAGACATGAGTCCTCTACTTATATATTAAATCTTATAAAAAAATATTATCATTTTATTGTGGTTAGGGCGGTTAGACAGACACCTACTTCTTATTTTTTCCCTGAAATTTAAGTACTACTGCGTTGAAATTATAAATTTTCACCAAATATTTTAAAAATAAAAAATAAACCTAGTAGTTTAGAAACTACATTCAATTTGCTATAGATTCTATTCTTATATATTTTTGAAATAATATAGATAACTTATTCAATTTTTTACGTCAAGTTGTCTAACTCTAATTTTTCTGATTTTTTTTCCACTTAAGGGCTTGTTTTTTCCATGATGATATTGCAAATACCCTTCCATCTCATTCTACTTAAAGTCTTCATGTGCGAAAAAGTATGAGATTGTTTGGATTTATCAAATTTAAAGTTAGTAAACTAGAAAAAGTAATGGATTTTATGTTTTTCATCTATCAATTTCATTTTCTTCAAACTTTCTTATAACCATTTAGTAAATCAGTTCCATTTTGTGTGCCTTCTATATGGTTCCACCTTTTTCATCTCTTACAACCAAGGTAGTTACACCTTCAACGAATAACTAAATCTATCTTATATTTGTATTTCATGCATATATTTACCCTACTTGAAACTCCTAATTAACAGTATTATTTGGGTTGAAGACATGTTATTGCAATTGGTGAGAAATAATTGGAAGTATAACTCAGGCCTAATGTGTGTGGATGTTGATAACATCTCAAAGTACTTAGGAGTATTTTACAATTTGAAAAAACTAAAATAATTTTTTTTTTCATATTTGAATGATTTCATATTTTAACCACTATAAATTTGAACATGCTAATTCTTGAAGTCATTCTTTCATGACTCCTATGATTAGATTAAACAAAAAATGAATACTACTACATTTTAAATTTATCAATTTTCTAATTAATTAATAGTTAACCAAGGAAATACTTAATTAAAATAAAATATTTTTTCATCCCAAAGATAATTAATTCAATTATAAAGAGTGGTTAAGACATTATTTACTAACTCCAAATCCATATTAATAGGTACACCACTTATTTCACTCATTTTACTCATTTTTTAACTTATAAATTTTAAGTAAAATTTAGAATATAATTTAACTTAATAAATCAAACAAAAAATAGTTTAGGATTAAGTATACCAATAAGAACTAACTTCCATAACTAAAAAACAACTCTCTAAACCAAATCAAATATCTTTAAATACTTTCTCATTTTCTTTTATTTCATTTACAAACTTATTTGATGAAATTGAGATTTCATTAAGAGATTTCTTTAAAAAAAAAAAAATTATTTGTTGCAGGGTTTGAGTCATATGGATTATCTTTCCTATTATTGTGATTCAAAATGATGAGGAAATCCACTCCTTTTCATTTACCATTGTTTAAAAATTCATATATAATATATATACCTAGTATTGTGATCCAACCCCTCAAAAAAATTCTTTGTTCCATTTCCTAGACTCTCATTTTTTACTTAGGGTTGTTCTTTATCACTATTTTAAGGTTTTTATGTTACTTAAATCCCTCACAATTAACCTAGATGAATTTAGAAATCCCTTGGCCGTTATATTTTCACCTTGACCTGATATTCCCAGTTCTCAATTATCTAAGTTGTCACTTATGCCATTGATATCGTTGCTTTCACTGGCCCCCTAAAGTCTATGTTTTCAGTCACCTTAGTGAATTTTTAGTGTCAAATTTTCCTTTGGTCGGGATTAATTTTCCTTTTAAAATGACTTAAGTGTAACATCCTACTACGTAACCTCGAACATTAAGAGCCAAAAGAGGACAAGACAATTTTTTTGATAACATAAAGCACAACTTACACAAAAAGTAGTTTCCAATACAATAAATCAACCACATACATGGCCAAGCATGGCTGAACCAAACCCAAAGGAGAGGATTAATCCACCCTCTAAAGAAAATTCAAATAGAAGCAAATAAGATAGCTCCAGAATTATGCTTTAGAACTTACTACTCTAGAACTTCTTGTTCTAGAACCTCTTGCTTTGGAACCTCCTACTCTGAAACTTCCTACTTTGGAACTTCTTGCTCTGGAACCTTCTGCTCCAAAACTTCCTATGGAACAACACCAAACAATAAGTTGCGTTGCGCCAGAACTTTAGTAGCAACAAACACAGATTATAACATCAAGCTACATTGTGCCAAAACATAACATCATGATGCAAGAAGGAAGAATATACAACCATAGCTCTAATTTTGCATGATAATTAGAAAAGAAAGCCATAAAATAATTACCATAGTACACTTTAGTCTAATACCAACACCGAAACCTATAAGCCAAACATAATCATCACATATCTTCTCATTAAATTTATGAATACTTTCTCTCTCTCAAGAGAGTACAATGTGCATAAAGGAATAAGTATGAATACAATAGCATTTCCATGAATTAAATACATCATTTGATAAGATAAATACATAAGAGGGGATGACTCCAACTAGTGCTCCAATAACTTGTACACCGGTCCCCAATGGCAGTAGCAACACCTCCCTACCATGTGGGCTCAAAAGAAGCCACCCCATCGTGCTCAGAGATAGTCGCAAGGCCCAAATAGAGGTAGCAAGACAAAGGAAAGGAAAGGACAACACTCACATAAATCATGAAGCAAACATGGAAGACAATGCACACAATCAATGTTGCAACAAGAAATGCTCATCCAATATCATGATGGGTACTACTCATGACTACCAAGGGCTAGATACTAGAGTGTATATCAGATGGAGTGTCATCATGCATGCTCAAAGGGATGACACCACATGGAATCAAGTGCAAATCTCATAGGGATGAGGAGACTCAATCATGGTTGAATCCACACCCTGTAGACAAATAATTCAATGCCCCGCAGATAGATGGGCCTTCTCGAGTGCATCCTTAGCCTTTTCAAGCACTCAAGGCCATGCACAAGGACTCATTATCTTATTAGTGTTTTACCCCATTATTTTTTTTAATTTAGTTATCACGTGTTTACTCTAACTTTATTACTAGTTCCCCTGGTAGCCACTTGCGGGCCTCGGGCCCGTAAAGAGCCACTCCATATGACCACTCTATTACCTAGACCTAAGCTCATCTCGTTGAAAAAAACCAGGAATCCAAACAAACATGGAAGAAAATGAAAATCCATAATTTTTTTCATAGAAACCATTTAGAACAACCAAGATAATACTATTGTAAAAAGACACATTTAACAGTTGTAATTCAACATGAAATGAAGGCATAAAAATTACATAAAAATTAAAAGTACTTGGATTAAAATTCTAAGCTCAATCCAGTTCATATTTTGACATTTCAAGTTGGAATCCACTTTCAATTTTTGAGTTTAGGAAAAATGTTTTTTCTGAAAAACGTCTTTGTTCAATCTAGGCAAGAAAAATCATCAAAAAATAAAAGTGCCCAGGTTTCAAATCTGCTAAAGACCCAGTTGAGATCTTGGAATTTATACATGAAATCCAGCCTTAAATTTTTTTTTTATCAAGAGGGTAATGAGAAGCATATAAAAACACATTTTTCTTTTACAAATTGGGCAAAATAGAAAAAATATGAAAGAGCCCATAAATCAGATTTTTCCCATCAACCCATTTCATGTTTGCTAGAAATGTACAAAAATCAGCCATACATAATACTACAGAGCAGCAATTTGAATTTAAAATAACTATCATTAACCCCAAGAAATACAAAAGAAAAGAAAATAGAGGAGTTCCTCTAATTTTTCATGAGATAGAAATAACTCAGATCAAAAGAAAAATTACCTGTGATACAACAATGAAGGACAACATAAAATTACATCAATTTTCACCAAAATAGAAATGGAGGATTGCTCAATGAAGAAGGCACGACCAAGCTCCAAAACTAGACAACAAGCAAGAACTCGCACACTAATTTCAACAATTTACTACCCACAAATTCTTCTCAAAAAAACTTTCACAATCTCCCCATTCAGTCGCCCAAATCATGGAGTTTCCTTCTCCATGCAAAACAAAAATTTTCTTCTTTTCTCTCCAAAAATAATCCTCCCTTAAACAAAACTCCCTTTCCTTTATATATTTTCCCCAAATCCATAAAAAACATGTAAAGCATTTGATAAAATTAACTATTAAAGCTCCCCCAAAAGAAACAATTAATTAAAGTCACAAAATGCAACATTAAAATGCACATGGCTCCCCCAAAAGGATTAGTAAATATTTAAAATATCAAGAAAATAATAATTCAAATCCCCAAATAATTAACGATCATAAAAAACCATATTTAAAACACATGAAGATGTCGATGGAACCACATCAAAACACCAAAAATCCAAATTATATATATATATATAATCACATAAAAGATTAATGAAAACCAAGACCAAATACCTCAATGAGACGAGTTGGAAAGTCACTTATGACATAAGGGTGCTCTAGACGTTACCATTAGGTAACCAGATGGAAGACAACAACACAGAAACACTTCCCTAACAGGGTACAGTGGGCTAGGGTAGGGGAAATTTGGCTTGTGATTACCTCTAGTAACCACCACTGGGGAATGAGAGTATGCTCAGACCTATGAATCTAGGCGGAGTCGATACTCAGTACCTACATCAATCCAATCAAACACCAAGTACATGTGCATATAACATATATCATATATCTAAAGCTACATCAATCATCAGGAAAAAGGGTCATGCTATTGTAAGCCTCTTGGTTACAATTGTTATGACATCATCCTTTTCCTATTCATAATAATACATAAGCAAAGAAAATGATATATAAAAATATAAGCATGTAATCCATCATAATAACTAGCCATGTACACATGAAATCCAACATAAAATAATCATGTCAACAACATATAAACATATAAACATATAAGCATGTAAACATATAATCTAGCATACCAGTCACAGAATTACACCTCTCAGGTGTCAATAAAAAATAATGAAGGGATGAATAGAGAAAATACAAAATATGCAGTTATCAAAATCCATCAAGGAAGACCACAACAAAATACAAAAGTGGTGGTTGTTACATTAAGTCTTAAGTCCCCATTCCTAAATATCAAAATATCGTTGGCCTAGAGATGCCCCCCCTTTTTAAAACTAACTTTTTGCGGCATGTGCAGAATTAGGTTTCCATGTTGGTCATCTGATTGACAAGAATTAATTACCACCATTTTGTGCACCCTTGTGTTGATTTATTCCTTATTATTTTATTCACATGGGTAGGCGGGCTTCTTCCATGCGTCTGGTAGTTTGGTGGGTCCATTCTCCTTGATAATGATATAGTTGGCACCACAAAGAAGAAGATCGATGGTAGTTGTAAAGAAACGTGGCCACATCTTGACCTTTCCACACACTCCCGTGTTGGTTTATTTCACATTATTTTAAACAAACAGGCTAGCAGGTGATGGTCATGTGTCACGTCTGAAGGTGGGACCCGTGTTTCTTAAAGGCCAACAGACAAAGCTTTGACAAGGATCAACAATGGACATCGTGACATGTGTTATCTTTGGGACTGTTCCCCTCATGCTTGTCCGTTTTGTGCATTAATGAAAGATGGTCACACAGGCTAGTGGACAAAGTGACATTTGTCACTTTCTGGGACCAGCTAGGTTTTGGAGATGCCAGTTGCTTCATAAAGAAGGGAGATCAACAATCGATGGTAGGTGATGTGGGTCGATCGTGACCACTCCCTGCCATCCCATGAGGGGCCTACTTGTGTTCTATGTTTTTCAATGGGTGAGCAGGAAAGTGCCACATGGACATTCAAAATGGTTCCAATGGACTTTAGCGCAGTAAGAATGCTACTATATTTGGCCGAGTAGGTAACCATGGCATGAAATGTTTTAAATTAATGCTAAGTATGTGGTTGAAATATGTGTACAAAGTGGATATATATCTACTTTGAGGTTTTTTTTATTAGGAAAAGGCATTAATAGCATGCAATTAAGCTTTATCACAACTAGCTACACTGGTGATATCACTCTATTGATTTAGTATTAAAACATGATCAATGGTTGAGATTTTAAAAGGTCAAAGCATGTTGTCAGCCCATGCGCATAAGTTTTCCTTAAGTATTAATGGTTGGTGCACTTGCATGGCTTAATAGAATGGGGACCGATGACCGTTTTTCTTTAGTCAGAATTTGCATTCATAGATTGACAGTTGAGTTTTAGTATGAGAGCATAATTGGTGAGGATTTTCTGAGTCATATCTTGGTTCTTGAGAAGATGAGCAAGTTAGGAGAGTCTGTTGAGATAGTCTAGAGGTCCTGAAGATTGAGTTTACTCCAGAATCTACGTAAAATTCTCTTGAATACAAAATTGAGACAAAAGGAGCTCCTGAGACACCAAAGGGTAGAAGGGAACATAGCAAATTCAAGAAATATGGTGTGAGCACCAATTATCGTCTGAGAAGCCAAACTATTTCAAAAGAACTAGTCAAGTTTAGAGGGAAGGTGCTAGTTGAATATGAAAAGAAGGAAAAGAAGAAGTGCAAATACCATAAGGCCTATTTGGGAAAAAATAATTCTCATGTTGAGGTTTCTAATATCCCTTCAGGTAGTGGAGGTAATATTGATCTAGAGGGTGATTATTATCCCCTCTCCTTGGTACCTTCTGAAGACTCTGACGAGGAAGTGGTGACGGTTCCTCTAGTTCCACCATGAATAGGACTTGGGTGAGTATCCTCTGAGGCTGATGAGTCAAAGTGATGAATTTTCTCATTTTTGTTTTTGATGATACCATTGTCACCTTATCAGGATTGTCCTTTTCAACATTCATATTATTTCTTGTTTCTAGTGCTGATGTGGAAATTTTGTAGGCTGGTATGTTGGAGAAGTGCCAGACTTCCTAACTTTGGCAACATGTATTTTTTTTTTGGATGGTATGCAAGTTTTAACTTAGAATACAAGTGGAAAATCTTCTTTGGTGAACAAGGACCAAGATTTGATGTGGCTACAACAAACTCTTTTCTTTTTTGGAGTTGGTGTGTCTTCATTCAAGGAATGTGGAGTTTGGTATTTTACTCTTCCATTTTCCTCAATGATTACATGTAACTAACTAAGGAGTGTCTCGATTTCTGGTGCAAATGATCTTCAAATGAAATGAAATGTAAATGTTATTGGGCATGATGGTTGTTGCTCCCTTGTTCTATAAAAGGGGATTTCAGGGCTCATTACATGGGTCATATTTTCGGTTTAAAAAAGGTTTCGGTGGAAAGCTAAGATCAGAACATGCATTTTGTAAAGAATATGGATGAATAGAATAGTAGATTGTCTTAGGTAGAATTCATGTATGTAATAGTCTTAAATTGGTTTTATAGAAGCTATAGATATCGAAAAAATATTAGTTCAGGAAAAAATACTCGCCTATGTGTATTTCTTACAAGTTGTAAATGAAAATATTAATGGTATTCTCATTTGTCTTTAGTTTTTCCACTTTATGTATGATTCTATTTTAGCTTTAACTCTAAGAGTTGATTAAATTCTTGAAGAGGGTTATAGATTTGAGGGGAATTACATAGGATTTGATAAGAAGTTATTGTTTTAGGCATTGTGAGTTTTCATACTGCAAAGTATTATGAGAATAGTACACCAATTTCTAAATTAATTAGCTTATATACTACTGGTTCTTACATATTTGACTCTATTGTCCCAATTGATGAAGCACTGATCTATTTGTTAGATAACCTTGCATAAAAGGAGCTACTAGCATGTATATGACCGTATATTTTAAAATCAAAACAATATTGAGTTAAAAATATTTCCAATTATGATGTATGGGTGTGAACTATCCCTATTTCCTAGAAAATAGGTAATCTACTTAAATGTCTACCAAACCTTCAGTGAAGTACATTATTTGCAATATATAGGAATAAATTTGTGCATAAATATGTTATCAATGTGATATACCTAATTTGAGCACAATAGGGAATACCCTCCCAGGTCTCACAGAGCCTGAAGAGTAGGAGTAAAGACCTGAGAATCCTTTACTCATTTTGTTGGCCTCTAACCTTGAATTCTCTTAACCATAAGGGTTGGCTATCCTTTAGAGAAATTCATGGTTCTGCAGGAAAAATCACCAACAAAAATGGCAATTTCGCTGGGGACACACTCAGAAAGTTGGATCTGCAGATTGTCTTATCAAAGGGTCATTAAAACTCCTAGAAATGTATTTGTATCAGAAGGTTGAAACTTTTTTGAATCTTATCAGCAGAGTGAATCGGAACATCTGGTTTAGATATGAAGAAATTTTTAGACCTAGAAGATGTTTTTTTGCAGTGATTTCAAAAAAATTATGTGTGATTCTGTTGTGGGGAAAGACTCACAATGAAATTCATTCTTCATTTAAGAGCTTCATGTTGCTTGAAATTCAATCCTCTATAAAGAGAGGTGGTAACTTTGTCAAAATAACCTATTGAAGATGTGAAGAAATTTTTAGATCTAAACTATTTCCAATCAAGAAGAAAAATCTACAACAACTAGAATATATCCAAGTATTCTTCATATTTTGGTTTTCATGAAGCATACATTTTGTGTATGAAAACCACATTTAAAAGTCATGAAAAATTTGGTTCCCTATGGAGTGAATAAGCACTAAGAGAGGGAATAGTAGTGATTGATCTGCATAATTCTATATTAATAGATTGCAAAATCCATTACAATGTGATGTATAATTATTCTTGAGGAGATTCATTTAAAAGGTCTTAAAAAAATCAAATCTATATTCTAAAAACTTAAGATTATGTTATAAAAATACATCCAAAAGTATCCTTTGAAAATGTAATGTTGATAAGAAAAAAAATGTAAAGGCATAAGACAACATATCATCAATATATGCATCTTTGTACACTTCCTTGTGCAATCATGATTTGTAATCCACTCCAGTTAGGTTATAAGAGGAGTTTCAACTTTGAAAGATATAGAGCCATTAATTTCAGTGGAATTAATGGTTACTCAAATGTTATTCCACCTAGAATTAGAGATAAGTTACCAAGGTACAGTGGTAGAAAATGTGAATCAGCAAGTAAGCATCTGCAAGAATTCAAAAAATTAATAGATGACTATGAAGTTGATCAGGAGGATATAATTATGAGACTAATTTTGTAATCTTTGAAAGGAGATGTAAGAGACTGGTTCTCTGATTTACCAGATTACTCTATTTATTTTTAGAGTGAATTCAAAGAAGTATTCATAGAGAAACTTGGTAAAACAATC
>VDFB02083892.1:0-32789 GCA_007258455.2 Sequoia sempervirens
TAGTATGGTGTACCTTTGGTGGTTTATCCTCTATTAGTTACAATGGTTTGGCATCAACTTAAGACATGTGTGACCTTCTAGATAGGGGTAGGGTTCCCAATCAATAATTGGTAATTAAATTTAATTGTCAAAAGGTATTTGCACTTTATTTCCAATTATTGGTGATAAAATTTTATATTTCTAAAGCATTAAAATGTCTCTCATCAAGTAGTTTAAGCTCCTTTAAATAGTACTATACCATATATATATATGAATTATCATCAATAATTCCTATCAATGAAGCTTTCAATAAGCAAAATTATAATTCCTAAATCGTGATAGCCTTGATGACATACATTAAAGAGAAAAAAGTGTGGACTTTGGTAACACAAAATCTCATATAATAAGCCTATAAGGCAAAAGGTTGTACACAATAGTTAGTTCCATACATTTTTATAAATTTTCTTAAGATCTATTTAAAGGTTTTATTTGTAGCCTCCACTTAACCATTAATTTGTTAGTAATATGGAGAAGATAATTGTTGTTTGGTGTGGAACTTTTCAAGGAATTTATTAACTTCTTAATTTCAAATGTCGTGTAATTGTTTGTAATTATAGCAGCAAGTAGCTCAAATCATGATATGGTATTTTCCATATGAAAATCATAGAAGTTGGAGATTATTATTTCTTTGAAAGGGGTAGTCTCAACCTATTTTGAGAAATGATTAGCAATAATGATGATTGGATTAAATAGAATTTGGATGAGGCAAAGGATTTGTTCCTACCAAGTCAAGTCCCCACATAATAAATAGCTAAGGAGAGGTGAAACAATGGATCTCTCTGATTAGTTCACGAGTTATGTTTTTGACATATGAGGTATATTTTGACATAATCATGAGAATGTCTCTAAATATTTCTCTATTAATAGCATATTAAGCAATGGTTTTCATATAATGATTTTTCCACTAAATTGATCACCCTAAATACCTCATCTATCTCATGGAGTGTAATGATTATTTTATTATCATTTAAACATTTTAATAAGAGACCTTTGTATCCAAACCACATATTATATAATCAATGATTATATAGCACACATTTTTGGACCAATTAAAGGAAAATGCCCCCTTGTAGAGGTAGTTATGTATGTGAGTGAACCATTCTTCACCCATCATAGATATGCATACATCAACATTGATATCCTAAATAGTTAGATCATTGTGTTTATGAATAAGAAATGTAAAGTTACCATCAGGGAAAACTTTAGTGGCGAATCTTTGCCAATTGGCGAATAATTGAAATCAGGACTTCCAGAAATGGCTAATAGTACAAGCTAAAAAGGATGTTGAATCGCCAGGTTTTTACAAAAAAAAAATCATCTCAATTAATTCGCCTCTGTAAATGATGCATCATTGGAACCGATTCGCCAATAGTTTATACTATAATTACAAATATTAATTAAATTCGCCAGTAATATTATATTACTATGATTAAGTTTGGGGAAATATCACCAATAATAAATTAGCATTTAATTTTAGGGATACTTTAGCCTTGAATAGGGTTTTTATTTATTGTCATCAAATCATCGATTATCTTTTTAATCAGATGGCTACATGTTGATTTTGTGCCCTAATACACACGTTCCTTTTAAAAGGCTTGTTGAGGCCTGGAATTCGGTTTGGTCCACACAATTAAACCTAATCGTGTGGCCCAAAAAAAATTATGGGCCTCAACAAGCCTTTTAAAAGGTACGTGTGTATTAGGTCGCAAAATCAACCTGCAATCATTCAATTAAAAAGCTAATCAATGGTCTTCATTGTCGGCCTATCACCCAAACTTGAACCTTGTAACCTATGTCATGGGGTTCTCAAAGTTTGAAATAGGGCGATAATGTGTTGGTCGAGGGATCGCTGACTTCTCTAACCTTGGAACCTTGTTGCAATGTTCAGAAGTTTCTTAACTTCCCGACTGGTCGATCTTCTTTGTTGTCATGACGTCTTCGAGTTTCGTAACCTCCAACTACAAGTTGTGAAGTTTGTGGTTTCCCTGACTGGGCGACAAGCCAATGGATGGTGGGACTAGTCCGCGTGGATGTTGACGACTGCATACGATAGTGACTTGGATGTCAATAGATGTGGGGACCACTTGGAGGTTGGGAGTTAAATATTTAAGTCTTTTTCGGGATACTTGTTGCGAATATTGCAGATTCCCATCTTGATTCTCCGGAATTGCACAAGTGTTGTACACATGTCTTGGTGGAGACCACAAGGAACGACCAACAATTTGGTGTGATAGTCAAAGGCAATGGACGAGTGATGTGTCAACACGTGGCACAATTTCATTTGTTGATTTTACATTGCTATTGTAAATCAACAATCATTAGCAAATTTTAAAAGGAGAGATTCGCAATTGTAATTAATATATTTAGTGATTATTCACTAGGATTTGCCACTGTGATTATTATTTTTACCAATTATTCATCAAGATTCGCCAAGATTTTATAATTTTTTTTAATAATGTGCATAGATTCGCCAAGAAAATTAATATTTTTTTCAAATAAAAGGAAAGATTCGCCAGGATTTTACACCTTCACCGAGGGGGGGGTTTCTTAAAGTTATCCCTGGTTACCATGTTTATTGTTGATCCTTATGAGTGACATAGCATTATTCTTAGCATTTATATGTTGATTACCTTTGTAAGAGTGGTGTAAAATAGAGTGGGAATGGAATTCATCCAACAATTCCCAAATCATGGTATTTGGAAACTTGTGCTTGTTATCTTGATATGTATCCACATGATTTGATGAACAACCATGAGTCTCCATGAATAGAAAGATATCGTATACCCTAAAATAAAGTATTACACAAAGTAGTAATTTAAAGCTCTTCATATTTAATGATTTTATTGATGCACATAACTTCAAGAGTATAGGGTAAAAGGTATAAATCTCCAATATGTGGAATAAGTATCACCCTAACCCCAAGTTAGTCATGCATAACCAACCATAAAAAGGATCATGTATCTAAATAATCTATGTGGAAGATGTGCTCATCTAAAAAGTGTTGCAAAGACGATTGTCATTGAATCAAAAGATTGACCTATTAATGTCTAATACAACCACCAGAGTTAATGAATCCATGAGAGGCGATTAAGCCATGTCACGAACCCGAGCGTTGTGCTAAATAGCACAAGGAGACCAAGGGCACACACCTTGCAACAATCCCCCCAACATAGGCGAGGGGTTCGAACCCATGACCTAGGCTCCGATACCAATTGTTGCAAAGACGATTGTCGTTGCACCAAAAGATCGACCTGTTAATGCCCAATACAACCACCAAAGTTAGTGAATCCACGAGAGGCGGTTAAGCCATGTCATGAACCCAAACGACGTGTTGCACAACACAAGGAGACTAAGGGCACACACCTTGCAACAAAAAGACATCAATAGGTGTATGAGTTTGGCACAATGCATCTACTAATTTTTCAATAATTTCTTGGCCTTTTATGTTTTTTTAGGAAACAAAATTAAGATCTATATTAAGAGCATTACCCATTGCTAGCATTACTGAAATTTGAGATTTAGTAAGCATATAATTTAAGGGATTATGTTTAACAATCACAAGTTTTAGAACATAGTATATAATGTGTTTTTTTAGATACATCATATTACTACTTAATAAAGTTTTTCCATGGTATTACAATGTGTCTATATTTGAGTAAAGTATGACTAACCAATAGCCACACATTTAGAAAAGATGTGTAGTAATAATGGTTTTTGATGTATAGTAGGCATAAGGAATAGAGGATTTGTTGAAAACTCTTTCTATTGCATAATATAATTTTTGCAATCTTAATTTCCTATTAGTTCCTCTTTTCAATTAAGTTTATTTTTATTTTCTTTGAGTACCAATTTACCAACCTCAAGTTCTTGATGAATCAATCATTTTTAATAGCTATTTTTTTTCAGTTGTCATGGTAAACATTCTTATTTTTCAAAGTATTAACATGTCTATCATCAAGTACCTCAAGCACATATAAGCATTCTTTATTAATTTTTGTGTACTTGTGTTTTATGTGATGTTTTCTCTAATGTGTTTTATGTTCACTTTATAATTTAAGTTATTTTTGAATAACTTGAAGTATTTTCCATTTAAGATGAAAGTGTGTTCATGCATATGTTGATGTAGTAATTTCATCTCATGTTTATACAATCATATAGATGTTCATTAATGGTCAAAAACTATTTCACTTCAAGTTCCCTTTAGGTGTAACCCTTGTTTTCTTAGGCCTACCAAATTCCCAACAATATTCTCTTGATTCCTTTCCCCAAAATATCCTTTTGCATGATTGATATTTTTGATCATCCACATTATCAAGCTTTCCTACAACTCTGTAGCATCCTAGCATCCTACAACAATATTCTATTAGATTTGTGCATTCACTATCCATATTGTGAATCTTTCTACATGCCATTGGAATCCACTTTATTGGGATTTTTTTTTTCATTTCCCTCTTTCTTTATTATTTTGTGTTGTATTTTCTCTTTGGCATCTCTATATTCTACATCTTCAAACACTCTTCCATACACACAAGGATAACAATAAACATACTTATTATTGTTCCTCTTATCATTTACATTATTTATTTTAGTTCTAGATGCACATATGATAAGAGCGCACACATATACTCCATATCTTTTCTTTATTATTTTTTGTATTTTCTCTTTGGCATCTCTATATTCTACATCTTCAACACTCTTCCATACACACAAGGATAACAATAAACATACTTTTATTATTGTTCCTTTTATCATTTTACATTATTTATTTTAGTTTTAGATGCACATATGATAAGAGGGCACAATTTACTCCATATCTTTCTTTATTATTTTGTGTTGTATTTTCTCTTTGGCATCTCTATATTCTACATCTTCAAACACTCTTCCATACACACAAGGATAACAATAAACATACTTATTATTGTTCCTCTTATCATTTACATTATTTATTTTAGTTCTAGATGCACATATGATAAGAGCGCACACATATACTCCATATCTTTCTATTGAGGTTGAAAGTCCAAAATAGGAGCTTGGCTATTTTGGAAAGCTCCCTAGCATTCACTCCCTTTATCTCTATTCCAAACATGGGTGATATTGGGAACTTGTTCTCTAGCTTCAACTCTTTATTTAGTGGTTTAGTATTGCTTTCCCTCTCTTGTGTATTTGTTATTTGATTTAATATAGATATAGTTTTGGTTGGGTTACATTATTCAAACTATTTCAAGTATACTCTCTCATAATTTTCTTATATAGTTATTTTTTTGTTGTACATTTGTTATTTTTTGTCAACATTCAACTTCTATACAAACTATACTTTAAAGTGCACTTTGGATGATAGTGCAACTATGTGAACCCTAGTATGATCATGATAAATTCTAATTTTATGATTTCATATGGATCCACATTTTCTATCAATTTTATTCCAATCACATATGATTGCCTAATATGTACTTTGTAGCCTATGTACTATTTTATTTCTCTATATTTTTTATGTGTTTCTATAATAAAACCCAATATTATCATTTAGGAATTGAATTTGCAATTTATATAGGTGAAACATGTTTAGATAAGATCAAATTTTAAATTTGTTTATCAATATATATTAGATAACATTTTTGTGTTAATATTCTTATCTAGGAATATAGTTAGATTGAAATTTTAAACTTTTGAAAGGAATCAATTTTACTATATTACACTGAATTACAATCATATTAACACCTTTATCCAACCTAAGGAACTTATAAGGATTAGAGTGTTGATAGGTTACAAGGCCAATGATGTCAACCATATCTTGGGAAGTCGAGTTATATTGAGAAAAAGAATCAAAATATATGTCAATCTTAACACACTTAACATGAATCTTGATGTTAAACAATACCTCTTTATCCAACAAACCAGCTTTATCAATAGTGCAAATAATCCTAGAATCCACCTTAGAAGTGTAGTCAATTAATTTAACTAGTTTATCCTTTTTAATGGAGAGAATATATTTTTATTACAATTTTTTACCTTATTTATGAGGGTTATTTTCAAAATATAATTTCTAGCATGATTATTCTTCTTAAGCATCTAAATGCAATGACCAAAATGTACAAGTTTGTTTATATTCTTTGTGAAATTAATCTTGTAGTATTTCATTTTGCTCCACTTAAATCCTAATAGAGGATGGATGACTACCAACTTCAAGATAATGATTATGAGAACATGCCTCATATATGTCCACTAGTTTGGAAATCATGCATTCCTACAAAGATGGATACAAAATATTCTAATAGACTTTATCAAGACATCATCTTGCACATATTTCTCCATTTTGGAAACCTTCTATAAAATTCACTAGTATACTCTTGCACAATTTGTTACTCCTATTTTAAAATTTATCATTCCATACATTTTTCCTCTCTATGAAAAACAATATAAAATTATTTATTAAATTGATCCCATGAACTAATAGGAGTATTCTTTCTTAATTTCATAGATGGCAAGAGACTCTTAACCCAAGTTAAAGTATGTTTTGATAATCTTAAACTAGAAAAGAAAATATTTTGGTTCAAAGTAAGACAATGCATGTTGAGATATAGCTCTAGTTCTACCACTAATGGTCAAGCTTCCCAACATTCACCTATTCTTTGAATGATGAAATCACAATCCTTAGCTTCCACTTTGAATAGATATTTATTTGGAAGACTCTTTTCACCCTTTCAAGACTCATCCTCCTCATTAGAGTAGGAATTACCTTTATCCATTCTCTCCATGACCAAATTTGTTAGGATTTTCATGGTATCCATTAATTTAGAAAGGCTTACAATGTCAACTTCTATCTTGAGGAACATTGATTTAGCATCTATGTATTCCTCTTCTCTTGTCATTCTTTTTATCTCACCTATCCACTTTGAAGATTCAATGTATGCTTGTAAAGGTGGAATATCTTTTCCAATTGATCTTGTTGTGGGCATGAACTAAAAAAATACTTCACAATAAACTCCACAAAGGAAAGGAACTAATTTAATACCGATTTCCTCTACTATTTCACCAATTACAAATTTCTTAGAGAACGTAATTGATTGAAAACAATTCAAAGTATAAATGAACTAGAAATTTTAGGAAATTATAGTAAATAAAATCAACACAAAGAGTGACACCAATATACCCCAGAGAAACCTATTTTTGGGTGAAACTCCAATAAATAGGAGTACAATATTGATTAGAACTACTTTAAATGACAACTACAATGTCTTAAGCCTATTGGGCTTAATATATACAATCATGAACTAACTCTAGTTTCATCTTCTAAGATCCTAAGGACCTATCACAAGCTACTATCCTATTGTTGCCATTATGGAAATCATTTAAGAACTTAGAAAAAATATAATTTTACACTCTAAATCCCTTTACTATGCTCTCTTAATGCTTCTATATGATCAATCCATATTACAATGGGCTACAAATGACCTTACAAAGTAATAGGGAATTAAAAATTCAAAGAGAAATTAAGAGATTGTGAATTTGGAATGCCACAAGACATTATATTGTCATATAACAAATATATTGTTTTCTATATACTAGTAGTTATGCTTTTGGCTTGGAAATTTTTCCATGAAGACAAAAATACTCATTTAAAAATTTATCCCTTCTACCAAATATTATAGGTTGATGTCTCATACCATCTAGTACACAATATAGTGTTGAATATTTTTTCCCTTGTTCCAAAAACTCATCAAACATGTCATGTACAAAAATGAAACCTTTTACAAATCATGTAAATTGTGCAAAATTTTAAGAGGTGTCAAAGTGTTATCTAAGGTGTGGCCAATAGAGGTTGGAAGATGAATACTTCATGAGAAAATTCTCTAGAGAAATTAGTATACAGGTGCTTTTTTTGCAAATTAATAGAATAAAGTAAAATAAGTCATTAATAACATACAAAACCATTTCAAAGCTTTTATAAATAGTCTCTTACTAAATGCAATAACCAAGAAAATGTTGTTGGCAAGAGGAAATAGGGAATTACAATCTAGAGATCTATACACTAATATTGCTTATGTAGTTTGTTTATACCCTAGAGGATATATTGAGAGAAAAGAGTAAGTGTTGTAAGAAAACTATATCTATCAACATTCCATATGTAGTTTAGATAAAGACAACATTCATTCATGTTGATTCAAACCTTATAACTCCATATATTTATAAATTCATATAATAGATGAAATGGCAGGTCTTATTCTCTATTATGTATTGCATTCTATTCCCTATTCCTTTTTCTATCTTCTCATCTCCAATATTTATTACATACATATGTTCATACTTTGTCTCCTAGGGAAACATGACCCTTATAGGGCACCTCTTACTCCATCTTCCTTGTCAGTCTTAGGTTTTGCAAGTTTTATGTGGTAGGTTGTGGTAGCTTTTGGTCTCTGCCATGTATCCTGCTAACATATGTTACCATGTATATGTGAATAAGGTGAGGCCATGAAATATTGTGTGTACATAAGAATTTTCAAATAAATTTGTGTTAGACTCTTGCATAGGATATTCAGCATGAAAAGAATGAACCTAACAATTGATGGGAAAAGAGATACCAAGCAATGCATCATAAATGTAATACAATAACTAGATATGCAATCGCATCACTAGATATACAATCACAATGAGGTTATAATATTGGATATAAGTGACCATTATATGACATGCAAAAAGTGTTATCATTGTGAATTGTGTGGTGCACATGTACACTCATCTTGTCTAAGGGTTTCAAACAAACTTTAAAGAGAGGAAGATAGAATCGATCAAAGAGATATGGATAGTAGTGTCGGAAGATCTTAACAAATGAGAATGAGAGAAAAATAAGGAAAATATAGGATCTTAAAGAAAAATAAGGATGTCCTAAGGCTAAACCCTAAGTGGTTTTACAAATCTTGGATTAATCAAATGTGAATAAAAAATCCACTAACCCTAAGACCTTAAGGATGTGTGATATCTTTTACACTATGATCTAGAGAAATATAAAAGAGGTGCTTAGTTATTTTGGTGCAATGCCAATTTGATCTTTTTAGTTGAAATGATGTTATGTTGTGATAAACAAATCAAAATATATAATCTTTAATGATAGAACAATAGTAAAAAATTGGAAGTGATTTGATAATTAAAAAATGATTTTGTAAATGGTGTCACAACACATGACCTAGTCCTAGATGTAGACATGTCATGTGGTCATGTCCTTATTACAAAAACTTGACCTCCATTCCATTATGGACACCACAAAATAATGTATTATTTAAAATTGTAAGAGTTTACTTGTGATTATCTAAGGTATGGCCGCTAGATTTTTGAAGAGTAATATCAAATTTATAGGAATGGACTCTATGACAACTAATAAAAAGATGCATGAATCTATCTACAAAGAATGGAGTCAATTAAATTAAACAAAGATATGATAAAAACCATAATGAAGCCTTTTTTATTAGTTTCTTTCTATATGCATCCATAAAAAAAGTAGAATTATGTATGTGTATAGCATGAAGAAATTAAGGACTTTATGTATAGAAGCATTGGATGAAGAAATAGGGGAATTTATGTATGAAAGCATCATATAAAGCAATATTAGGTTCTTGAACAATATGTCCATCACAAAAAAAGCACGAACCTAATTATCTACGGAGTTATAAATTTCTTATCTTACAATTTCTACTCTATGTATTACACTAATTTAGTGTTTATGCTCATAGCATGTTTAGGTGTCATTTTAGCCTATTTCTTCAACCTTTTTCCTAGTAATATAGTGGAAGCAATCTAATTTTTGTTTCAAATCAATTTCATGTAATTTTGTAGGCTTGCCTCAACTATGATGCCACTATATTTGTGTTGATGCCTCTACATTTGTGGTAGCACCCACAAATTTCCAACTATACAAAACTAGTTTAAAATCTAATTCCACTAGTGTTTCTACTTTTCTAAATGGCTCCCTTACAAGTCACCTTCTAATTCCATCAAATTTTATTTTTAATAATCAATCCCTACTTCCCATTTTGAAATCATATATTGCAATCATGCAAGTTTGGCTTCCTCTAGTCATATCCTATCATTTTCATTTCCTATAGATTCTAAAACTCTACTCACAAGTGGTATCTATAGAAGCTTGGGGCAATGCAACCTACCTCACAAGTATTGCCTGGTTATTTCATTTATTCTTTTCTTTAGTTTATTTCCTTATTACCTTTATTACTCTTGTGAAGTCCATGGAACCCATTCCTTGAAGCTTGAAGCTACATATCCTACCTCCTAAGTATTGTTTGCTTGTTTTGTTTATTCTATTCTATAGCTCTTTTCCTTATTACCTTTGTAACTCATGTGAAGTCATTTCTTTTGTAGCTTCTTCCCTTGCTATCAACATAATAACTTCTTCCTAAAGACTATATGTAGAGCCTCACATTATAAACCCTTAGCATCTTTATTACTTCCATCACCCTTTCTCTAATCCATACACATGTCACTACACACATTTAGAATCTCTTTAGGTTTTCTATTTCTTCTTTTAGTTACATTTATTCTACTTAGCACAAAGTACACTAAGATAATTTCACACACCATTATTCTTATATTGACTACACATAGGGTTGAAATATACCAAACGAGGGCTTGACTAAGGCAAGCTCCCAAGTTGTTCCAAAAAATTCCTCTATCCTAATTTCAAGTCTAGGCTACTTTTCCTCTTCCAAACAAATCAAATTTATTGTATACATGCACAATGAACATTCAAAATCAAAGCATGCACAACATTCACAAGTTGAAGAATTCTTACATCTAAAATCTAATGGTAATACAACAAAAGGACACTGCTACAACTCTCCTATATCTATCACAATCTAGATGCAACCACAATTGTCTCAAAAAAATATTTTCTATGTTCTCAACATTCTAATACTTTTTGTTTTTAGTACCAAGACACTTCTACAACTATATCCTTTTATATCCATACTTGACCAAAGATCTTTAAAATAGTGTGTATCTTTCTACACAATCTTCTAGGCTTCCATTTTATCAATCTTTGAATAAGGGACATTTTCTTCACCCTCCTTTGTCTCTTAAACACTTTCTTTCCATACCATAGTTTCTTTAATTCTTTAAATTGTTTCTTTTCAATAAAGCAAAGCATCAATATTAATCAGATTAATTCCAAATTACTTTTCTAGATTTATTTTCTTAAATAAAATAATCTAATTGGTAGTTTATTTAGTACACATTTGAAAGGTCAATTAATGAGTAAGCACACTAGGATTGTCTATATTTATTCCCTCTTTCACTATCAAGGGGAAGAGAGACACTTAGGAAGACATCATCATTGTAATACAATCATTTTGTAGTGCATCATTAGATATATCATCACAAGGAGGTAATGAACTTAGATCTAGGTCATTATCATACACCATGCACACAAGATTTATCATCACCATGAATTATGTGTTGTTCATGTATATCAATCATGGTTAAGGGTTTTGGACAATCCATATAGAGAAATATATAATCTATCAAAGAGTTATGGATTGAAGGGTTGAAAGATCCCAAGATGTAGCAAGAAAAGCATAATAGAATAGATCTAAGATCTTGAGGAAAAGAAGGATGACCTAGAGAAAAGCTCTTGATTGTATACAAATGTAGATGTTCACCAAACTACATAGAGAAATATAACAATTTCCAAGTTCACCCAAATGTCAAGAAATAAAGTGTTAATCTTAAACCCTAAGATGAATTATCTCCTACACTAGTATTGCTTAGATCTTTAATTAAATAATAAAAAATACAAAAAAATGAATCTAAACCAGATGAGCTAAGAATTGATAAGACAAAGAGAGATAGCAATACTTAGATGCTTTAGATGATGTGACACTTTTAACCTTTTGATGTTGACTTACTATTGTGCTACTCAAGTGATTAGGATATGGTTTTGAATTTCAAATAAGGATCAAAATACTATGATATATATGCTCAAAGATTGTTGGTGACATGGACAAGGTCATGTCAGCAATCAAATTTTGGATGGGATCACATCCTCCATACCTAATCCATATTGTGTGGTTTATTCCTATGTTGATGATTTGTATAATTTGTTGCACCTACATCTTATGACCTTCTTCAAATAGGGATGACCTAGACTTGTCCTAGTCACAAGTCATGCCCCTAGATATAGATATTCAATATCACAAACATGTCACACAAGTAATGTAAGATATGATGATGTCTATAAAAAGAAAAAAGAAAAAAGATGATGATGCCTAATGAACTAGTAAATATGCAAAGATAATGCATTTAAACATGATCTATGATCAAATGTCTTTCTTGTTATTTCTAGTTGCCTACTAATGACCTAAGATTGTCTACCATGCATACCTTTAGTTGCGTAACTAAGATTTTTGATCCATGAAAACTCATATGACAACTAGCTTCCAAAAAGGGTTGACTTGAGAACAAGAGAATTAAAATCTAGTGAAGGTGTATTATATCACATTGTATAATCATGGGTAGTTGGGTCATGCCATACAACCTAGTCTTAGATATTAGGAGGATCTAAAGGTGTAGACCAATCTTGACCAAGTGTGTAAAATGATTGGGCTAATGGATTCAAGAGTATAGATCTATTTGTGTCAAACAAGTTGAACCGAACATTGTAGTGGTATTGTGTACTTAATAATAATAAAACAAAGGGATGAAAGTGCATATTTATGACATATACTTAAAAAGTGAAAACAAAAACATAGAAGTATGAATGTGCATTATATTAAAGTAGAAGAGATAATAGTTTAGATATGAAATTAATTACTCTATAGAGTTAATTGTCTATATTTTCAAGACAAACAACAAAAACTTATTTGATATTTAGTGAAAATATTTACAATCAAGATAAATAACATTTACAAAATAATAAAACTTGATTCTTCTCTCTTGTTGGACAATTCTAATGATGGTATGATCCAAAACGTTGATTTAAAAAATTCAGAGTTTCAATCCAAAAATTTAGTACTTCATTATCATAGACTGGGAAAACTTGATGCTATTAAATAATAAAAATATTAATTTCACACCCATAACAAATTTTAAATTTAAATAAAATAATTAAATAATGATGATTTAAATAGAAAGATCCCATCAGGCTGTGCTCTTAAGATTAGAATTTGGAGCCTAAAATAATAATTCTAGGAATTTTACCCCAACCACCTAAACAGTAGACTGTCAACTCAATCACAGTTTTTAATGATCAAAATTACTTATCAAAAGAAAATAGAAGATTTTATGAAGGTTTTACTGAGCAAGAATAAGGTTTTCTGTTGCAGCAATAATCCATTTCACAAAGGGCAGTTGTTGAAAGTGTAAAAGTAGGTATAGAGTGGTCCATATCTGCTTTGAAACGACAGAGCTCTCTCTCACACTGTCGCCTCAAGCTGGCAATGTGAAATGTATGGAAACGTGCAGAAGGAGGAAAAAAAAAGATGGGGCAAGGCTCATTAGTCGAGGTAGCTAGGCCAACTCCCCTCCCCAGTCTCTATCCAATCCATGGGTGGCCGACAATATCGATTCCAAATCTTTCGCACATAACATAGCAATTCTTGCGAATTGTGACCACAATTGACCCAAGATGTTTCTTAAAATCCTAACCAGGCATCCATGAAAAAATGGCAGTGGTTCTTGGTTTCATCTCGGGATACTATATTGATGTTTTAGTGGCAGCAAAATCAGCAATGGAGCAGCAGCACAGGATTTCGATCAAAGAAAAGCATTATATAAACTTGAAAATTAATGATTTCTCTGAACATAAGGCATTTCCTATACTGTATGTCCGATTGATTGACAATTTAGATATATAATTTAGATCTAATTAATAGCAGAGCTCGCTGCCAACAGAGTTCTTTGTGGACGATACATATAGAGATTAATGGGGTTGAAATCTGAAAAAACTTCAATCCTCAATAATTCCTGGGCTACAAAATTCATCAAGCTTTCTCCTCTTGATCATGGCGGGTGAAATGCAGAGAATGCTGGCAGGGGAGTGGCATGATCCAGGGGTGCTCTGCCCACTGTTACAGCTGAAGGTTGCATCCAATACACCGTTAGGGCTGCAAGGTATAGGGATGGGGCCGCTGCTGTTTCTACACTTTCTTTTCAAACCCGCAGAGAAACTGTTGTTGAGGGAAGATTCCAGAGAAAGTAGGGCTATGCACCCATCAAATGTCTCCTGAATACCCAAATTGATATGAAACAAGGATTAGACAGACAAAAAGAATGTGTAAATTGGGCTTGGAGAAATTCAGCCTGTGTTCTTTCTCACCTTGTTAACGCTTAGGGCATCCAGCAGGGCGTTCTCGTTCTTGTTAGCGTTGGTGTGTCCCATTTCCCTGATTGCATACACCATTATAGCGGCAGCGACAACTGATGGAAGATAGCCCAGAAACCTAATATCTGCATTGGATAATACCGGCCATGAGATACCCTGAAAAAGATTAGGCCAACTGAAATTGGCGTTAACTAGATCAGCATACTCCATTGAATACATACCTTTCAGAGTATTTATTAACAGATCGTTGCAACGCATTGTGAAAATCCATCCGTGGGGACTCTCCAAGCTAAGCATACGAGTGGCAAGTTCAATGTAGGAAAGGGTTGTGACAGAAGTCATTCGCCATTGGAGAGAGCTGAGCACAAGGAGCTCCATTCTCTGAATGGTGCGAGATTCAAATATGTACTTGGCTTCTTCAACCTGGGTACCCAAATGCCCACATTGTTACATTTATTACAGCTTTGTAATCTAATGAAAAGCTAAAGGAACTTGGTGCTTACATCTTCACTATCTCTATACATACATAGGAGCTGAGTATGAATTACCTGCAGGTCGAGAAGGAGGGGAACCTCGATCTCCTCCACTTTGGCAGCCAAGGATAGGCAAGTCACAGCTGCGAGTTGGGTCATCCAGGGCTTATCTTCCTGCATTGCATTTGTCCACTGTTAAACCTTAAGACAGAATATGCTACAAGATAATTTTACAGACATTATTGCAAGAACCCATATATCCAATGTTCTGACAGAAACTGTAAATAAGTTAATAAATTTTACAGACAGAATCACAAGAACCCATATGTCTAATGTTATTACAGTAAATACTGCACAGCTGTAATTTCACAGGTCACACAATCACAACAATCCAAATGTCCAATGTTAAGACAGTAAATAACACAAGCTATAATTTTACAGACATGATCAGGAGAACCCATAGGCTTCACAATACCTGCAAGCTAGTTGTAGACAGAAACCGATCGAGGTAGTTTATTGAGAGCACTGCAGTCGCCAGACTAAAGCCATAGTGGGCATGAACCTAAACACACATTTATGCATAGATTGTCATCTAAACAGCCAACTGTAAACAAATGGACAACATTACATTAATCAATACAATGTAGTACATTGTGAACCCATTTCTATTTTGATAATGGGTATGTGATGAACCTTCAAAATCCAGCCGACAGCGTCCTGACGAGCTCTAGCTTCAAAACTATTGGTTTCAAGTGTTTCCATATATCCAGGGCGAGGAACATAAAGCCTTTCCTTCTCTGCAAGAGCCTTGAGCTCTTCGCCATTATCCCACAACTGTTGGTCACCGATGCAGCTAGCAATGTAGCCAGGATCCGAGCTGTGGTGTTCTTGATCTTGATAAAAACTTCCAGTTTCTTCATCATCATCATGATCATCCCAACCCAGAGCATCTTCAGCACAATACAGACTAGAAGCACAGTCTATGCTGGGTGCCATCCCCCTCTAATAAATACCACCACCCCTGTGCCTCTGCTGATCTCATTCCTCATCAACGGCCCACACTACATACCCCACCATTTTTCCTGCTATTTTAATCCAGCTTCAGTGAAATGAATGTCATCAAAACACCAATGGGTAACCTTCCAAATATCAGTCTCGTTCAGATATATCTTGAGCCTCTAGAATGATGGCCTCTGGCCTCTGTGTGGAATGTCAGAACAATGGATCAGTGAATCAAATCCATAAGCAACAGGGCATCTATGGCAGCACAAACAGCAGCAGAAGCCTGGGCTCAGGAAAAGAGAAGGCAGTGGTAATAATAAACATGGGCAACACTGATTTAGGGCTAGTCAGAGCCCATCTTCTCCTCCTCCTCCTGCCATGACTATTGCTTGCCCTATAAAAACCCCCCAACCCATTAATAAACTAAATCAAAACAAAAGAAAACAACAACACATTTTTCATCCCAATGTATTTTATCATGTCCTGCCCCTATTCAAACATCTCTTTCGTTATAATCATGTGTATATAGCCTGTCATGTGTATATAGCAATGTCGCATTACTCTCCTACAATCTGTATAAGAAACTGTGCGTTCAATGATAAAAACATACACATACGCACAAACAAAACAATAATTTTATTATTGAGTCTGATGGTGTTGTTGCAGTGGAGAATGTACTATCCTCTGAAGACCTTTCGACGACGACTTGATCACCTGCTTGGCCGTCGGTCAAACCCATTAACGTCGACTCACATGCAGCCATGAGTAGATGTTTGAAATTGGGAATACATATATACATTGTATATATCGATGAAATAAGAAGTGGGAATCTGTGATGGGATTGGACTTGGGGGTGGGTGGATTATTTGTATCAAACGATGCACCATCTCCCACGAAAATCTCCAACATTGTCAACACGCCTCTGACAAAAATGGCAATCGTCTGCTTATTTTCTCTCACCCTATACCTAGCTCTATGGATTCTCTTCATTATTTTTCCTAACACCCCAAGAGTGTTGAAATGGTCTCTTCCCATGCATAGCTATCTACAGCTGTGCCTTTTTTTATTCATTTGTCATACTTACTCATTTTTTTATATGGGATTAGAGTTTAGCAGCTTTATTTTATGAAAACTAAGTGAAAATAAATTGAAAGCAATGTTTGTTTCTATATTATATAAAACATTTTCTATTAAAAGATTTTTTAAGATATGATTTTTGTTAAATTTGATATTATTGTATTTATAATTGGTCTGATTTTTCAAGAGGTAATTGTAACATATATTTTAATGGGTAGTCAAATTTTCAATTGTTTTCTTTTTGTCTTTATATTAAGTATTAAAATAATTTATGTAATTGGCATAATGTAAGATGTATTCTAGTTGTTACACCAAGGTTTCTAGTTTACCAAGCCTTGTAGGCATTTATATAGACTTCATTTGAATAATTTTTCAATTGATGTACCAAATCTTTCTATAATGAAGATAAATAGGGGTATCAAAGATGAGATTATAGAGCCCACCTATGGTCCAAATAGTTAGAGCTTTGGGAACCTGTTTCCTCTAATCTTCAATGCCATTACAACACATATCTTTCTTTTGAGGATGTGATCATTCAACAAAAACATTTTAAGAAAACTAAGTGATAATAAATTGAGGAAGTGATTATTTCTATATTATACAAATACTTTCCATTAAGAGTATTATTTCCACTAAATTTGATATTATCTTGTGATTTTTCAAGAGGTAAATGTAATATATATTTTAATGGATATTCAAAATTTTAATTGTTTTCTTTCTATATTTATAGTAGTATTAAAATCTTTTATATAACTAGCATAATGTAGGATCTATTCTAGTTGTTATGCTAAGGCTTCTAGTGTATTGGGCCTTGTATACGTTAACATGGATAGACTTCCTTCGAATAATTTTTTAATTGATGTACCAAATCTTTCTATAATGGAGATAAATAGGGGTATCAAAGATGAGATTATAAAGCCTACATATGGTCCAAATAGTTAGAGCTTTGGAAGCCTCTTTCCTCTAATCTTCAACACCATTACAACACATATCTTTATTTTGAGGATGTGATCATCCAACTGCTAGGTTACACTAAGCTCTATTTTTCTTATAATTTGAGGATCCATTAGGCACATTATAATGCTTGTTCACATCTTATCCTTGTATAGATCAATCACTAGGTGCATCATATTTGTCATATTTATGTGATAGATTTTGAAACCCTTTTTAGATGATCTCCTTAACTATGAGAGTAAGGGATGATTATTTACCTCTTTAGAGCTACCTCTCTCAAATTACATCAACACAACCACAATTCTGAAAACTCCTTAAATGTGGTGTGTAGAAGGACCAAGGAAAAAATTCAAGGTTGCTTAGTTTCTTTGTGGAGAGAACTATTGTGCTAGTAAGTACTCTCAAAGGATCATCAATAAGAAAATCAATACTCGTAATGAGCAATAGGAAAAGAAATGTGCTCTTAATCAATCATAATCACCCTTGCATTGCATGCATGTAATAGTAAACAATAAGAAAACTAAACACTAAGTGGTGATCATAAAGATGCTAGGTACAAGATTCACATAGTGTGGCAATGGAACCCCTAAGGGTGTGTGCAAATCAATAGTGTGCTTGCAAAAAGATGCAATTGATTAATGCAGTGTCCAATAACAAAAATTCAAAAGAGAGTGTAGCTTGGGAAGATACCCAAGAAATGAAATAATCATTTTCTAGAGGAATTAATCAATGTGACTAAGCATTGAATCTTTAATGGAACTTACAATTGTTTTAATTTAAATATGCATAAGGAAAGCTTGATGTGAAACCTTACATTGGACTTATCATAATATTTGTTCAATTTTAGGCTTGTGGTTTCATCGATAATACTTATTAATCTATGATAATGCATGCTACATACCTAAGCTTGCCTTGATCACCCATTATTGATATGGCATGATGACGAGGATAGGATTATCATATGATACACACCATAAATCTAAGTAACAATTAGTGAGTTGGACTCTTTACTAAGATATCTTATTATTTTAAACCTTGATTTGTTGTGTATATTGAGATAGGTGGTTATGAACTAGACACCTAGTTGTGGAACTGCTTACTTGCAAGTTGGTTCTAATTAATGGTAATGAGTGAGGCTTATGTGAAAGGAAATACAAATAAAAAAAAGAGAGAAGTTATGCTAAATTAGTTTAAAAATCTCAACTAATGTAATAGAATGTCTATTAATGACATACACAAATGGACACAACACAATATTTGTCATGGGAAACCTTCGAAGAAAACCCAACAACAAACACAATGTCACTCAATATATTATCAAATAGTTGGTTATAATATAGAGATAGTTCACTTGTATGTGCCTACTCTTGAAAATTGTCACAAAACCATACACAAATATAATGTCAAGCAATTGATTTACAAGCACAAAGAAAACTATGAAACAAGAAGTGGTTTCCAAAATCCTAAGCCCAAACCTTGGTTAAAGTACATTCAACTCAAATTAAATAATTATTCTTACAATCGAGAATTAATTTTATACATTGTGTATAGGTAATGTTTTTTGAAAAACAAATCTATTTGTGAATATTTATATTTGAAGAAAGTAGATTTATTTATTTATTTAAATAGAATTATCCTACATTCTTGAGTTTCAAATTTTAGATGATTTAAATAAATATATTTATAGAATTAAAGGATGAGAGTCTAGAAAATATAACTAAAGAATTGATACAAAGTAAAAATAAGATTTGTTATTAGATTGCTTGAGGGTGAAGCAATTTTGAAATATCATGAAAATAGAATGTAAACATTATTAAATAGGTGTAATGTCCCCATTTTGGCCATACGCTCTTCTTTGGTGATAGCCTATTTCCAAAATCCGTAGGTTGATCAGAAGTGAAATTAGGGTTTCCTGGCTCGAGGTTTGTGGCATTTCTAGGTATTTACTATTTTTAGTAAATACTAATTTTGGCAGTGGTTCAGTTGTCATCCTTCATTAAGTCATTTTCAGTTGGAGCAGTTGCTTGGGTTTGATTTTTGGCTTTAAAAAGCATTATTTTGGTGAAATAATATATTTCAAGGCATTAATGTTTTAATTTCAAGTTGACCCCTTGGCCTAGTTCATTAACTTTAAGTTGTTCTTAAAAGGTGGTCATGAAGGGGGGACGTCATCATGGAGGATAAATTTAATATTTAAAAGTCTTTTAATGCCTTGGGAAAAAGTGGACGCCTTTTCTTCAAGATATTCTTTTAAAAAATAAAGTTTATTTGTGCATTGATAAAGTGGACGCCTTTTTGAGAAGTTGGAAGGTTTCTAGAAATTTGAAGAGTCACATGTGACTTTTGGCGTGCTTCCTTGAGGAATTGAAGAGTCTTCTACTCTTCTATAAAATGAATGCTTTGCTTCAGCATTGGCATCCAATATTTTTTATGCTAATGTTATGCTGTCAAAATGACAACTTGTTTAATACTTTGAGGGATGCTTACCTCCTAGTTCCAATCCAATTTCGTGTTTGAAATACAACACCTAGTTGGACATTTGCTGCTTCTCAAATCAGACTAGCAGATTGAGCTCAATATTTGAAGATTTTGATGAAATTTCCAGTTTTGAAGTTGCTGATGCAGTCACAGCTGAAAGTGGTTTTTGCATACAGCTTTTTGTGTGAATTTAATTTGCTTATGGGTACTTTTCCAATCCATTCCTACACCCAAGGCGACCATCTTTGGAGAGTTTCAGATTTTAATTTTGAGTTGTTGATTTTTACTTGTCAAAATCGCCCCTCATGAAGGCCGTACCATTCAAGGAAGCATTGGGATTTGTGCCAGAAATAAAGCTGCTGTTTGGTTGCTATTTGATGATCAGAAAATGTTCGCCTACCTTCTAAGAAGACACAGCAAAAGACGGCATTCAATTCGGAGGTGAATTAAGTGAGTTATGAACATTTCATTGATTCTCATAGTTGCAGATTGATATTTCCAGTTTACAGTTTTTGTATCAGATTATAGAAGTTCTGATTTCTGATTCATTATCAGCTGATTAAGAGATAAATAATCATTTGAAAAGCATCTAATATTCATGTGTTTGAAGATTATTGTAATTCCTATGTAATTTGCAGCTCATTTCTCATTTGTACAAACTGTTAACAGTAGTACTGTTCCAGTTTTAAATGCTGCAATTCTTTCTTTATCTTCTCACATAAGTACCCCTGGATGGTTTACCGCCAGTGTGGATAAATTGATTGTAACACTTTTGTACCCACTCATAGTGGTGAATCCCCACAACTCTGTGGATGCCCGCCGCAGCGGACGAATTGTTTTAATTGTAATCTTTTCCCCCCACTGTTTGGTGGTAGTGTGGAAATGCTCTTCATGGCTGGTTATCCGCCTATTAATTTCTAGTTTCAATACACACTCCGTCATATGTTAGCACCTCGCCCTCATTGGGATCTTGAATGCACATTCTTGACGTTGAGTAGTTCTTTCAAGTTTGGTTTTCAGTTTGATGCTAACGCTAATCCAGTTAACTATTGCTGGTTATGTTGTGTAAATTCTTCAAAAAAATTGGTTAGCATATTTTAGTGGTATCGAGCGAAGACCGCCATCTTGTGGCGTTTGATTGTCGGATGAGTGCCAGATCTAGGTACTACTTAGATAGTCAGAACGATTTAGTTGGCTCCTTGTGGTATCTAGAAGTTGGCAGTTAGGCATGGCTAATGAAGAAGAGATGAAGTTGGCAGAGACTCTCTTTATGGCTGGAAAGAGACTTGGTAAAGAATTTCAGTCAAGAGAAGATGAACAAAACATTCTTCATTTGTTAGAACAATGTTTGAGACAAGTGAAGCAATCACCTTCAGAGAAAATGGAGTTGGCACTAGCTCCTACAGTGAATTTTTTGAATCAGCCCTATTGGTTGGGGCATCCTGATGAAGAAACCAAGCTACTGATTTCTTCCTGTTTCATGGAGATAATAAGAATTGTAATTCCCCAATTGCCCTATGATGTCGAAACTATGAAGACCATATTAAATATGTTAGTGGAAAGTTTTCAAGACCTTGATGAAATTGATAGCAATCAGTACTCCAGAAGAGCTACTATATTGAAGATGTTTTCTGAACTCAAAACAAGTATTTTGCTGGTTGAATTGGGTATGCAAGATCAAATATATTATTTGATCCATTACCTCTTCATTTCAACTTGGAGTGAACAAGAAGAGGATGTAGTTGCAGCAATGAGAAACATTTTAATTTTAACTATCAATGAGATGGATGACATTCCAAAATCCGTCTTAACTTTTCTGTTAAACATTCATGAACAAGAAGGAAAGAATTCCTCTACTGCTGGTATGTTGATCAGAGATTTGTTCATTAGTGTGATAGAAAATTGAAGCCACACATGAGGAAGATAGAGCAGAAAAATGAGGTAGTCATTAATGCAGAAGTCGGAAATAAAATATTGTTTCTCAATGATTGTAAGGTTGTTTCTCAAGAAATACCTATTGATATGCAGTTGTCCGCACATGCTGAGGGTGAGTGCAGGGAGGCAACATCAATTTTGAATACATATGAAGAATTTATGACAAGTGACCAAGAAGATTTCTTTGGTATGTATGTGGATGCTAATGATAAAATCAGCAACACATCTTTTCATGATGGGTTTGTTGAAGATAAAAATGATAAATTAATCAAAGCAGCCAACTTTGATGACTCTTATTTCCAGTATGATGACGGTGGCGAAGGCGGTATTGAGCTTGATCATCAAACTAAGCTCTTGGAGGAAGTTACCGATGAAGATTTCAGTTTGAATGGAATGAGGAGTGACTCATTCAATGAGTCAACAATCCAAGAGGAGCATGAAGATCTTGTTCCTGTTGATCATTACAATCAACCCTTTTGCATTTGGGATCCTGGTGAGATGGCACCAAGGTATGCTAAAGAACTTGAGTGGGATAAATTTCCCTTTGATCCTGATAAAGTTCAAAATTCATTTTGTATTTCAAGCTATGAAGTCATTGGAGAAGACATTGTCTTTGATGAAGAAGCTTGTTTGGCAAAGCTCCATAAAGATTCCTTTGAGGTAGTAGTAGCCACTAAAGCAGAGTATGTTGCTACCAAGACTTTAAGAGAATCAATCAATAATGATTCATTGTTTGAAAATATTGCTGTTAGGAAGGAAGCTGATTTTGAGAATCAAGTCAAAGAAAATAAATCAGAAAAGTTGATGTTTGATGAGCAAAGCTTCTTTGCTGATTTTGATCATGGGCCTAAAGAGCTGCAAGTTTTGAAGGATAACTTAATGGTTTCAGAAGAGAAAATTGTTAAAGCATTATCAAGGTTTGATAGCACACACAATTTTGTTGAAGAACTCTACTGGAAGTCACAGTTTGAAGAGAGACAGAATGGAGTTAAAGGAGTCACTCTTTCCAAGTTGCAAACTATCAAAGAAGCATTGGAATCATTAAAGATAGATTATTTGCATTTGCTCTCAGATAGGGATAATGCCATTAAGTTTGCAGAAGAGACCTATGATGCCTACCAAGAGAAGGAGAAAGAGGTTGATCATCTTTACCTTGATCTTTCCTTAGCTCATCACTCTTTATGCAAGGGAGAAAATCAAACTCCTATTGCAGCCACACTTGAAGGACAAGAAGCTGATACAAGGATTATGGAGATCAAGCAAATAGTTGAAGGTATTAATGAACTCCATAATGATGAAACCTTGCTTAATTTTAAGGAGATTCATGAAGATGATGGTAATTGGAAGGTAAATCAAGAGTGTGAACTCTTGAGTTGGGAAGAGAACTTGCCTCAAGAAGGGATAGCTTGCAGCCATGAGCTTGAATCAACAAAGTGCATGTTAGCGAATGTTCAGTTGGGTGTAATGGAGGTAGGAGACCAGCTAGTTGATTTCAAACTTCTCAGAGAATGTAGGGACGAGATATATTCTGTGATTGATAATCCTCCAAGCTTGCTTGTAAGTGAATGCATAAGAGGTTTAGAGAATTCAGTCTCCATATGGGAAGTGTTGATTCATGACGACTTCCCCATCTTTGACACCAAGGTGTTAAAACATGTTTTGGTAAGACATATTGTTTACATGCCTGACAGTTTATCCTTTGGATTGAGTAATGCTCACACTATCTTGTCTTGGGAGAAGGATTTGAAGACGATGTTTGTTTCAGGCTCCCTTGTTTTTGAAGCTTTCTTGGATAGACTTCAATGGTTTACCAAAGAAGTCAATAATTTTCTGGGTGTGCAATTGGAGTTGATTGGTACTCAGAAATTTGTTGTGAAAAATCTTTTGGGGTATGGTAGGAAGGTTCATTGGAGGGATAAGGATCAAACTTTCAAAATTAATAGTGTTTTCTCCTTTCTTATCAGCCACTTGATGATTCCATTTGTTTATCAACAAATGGATTGGAGAGAAATTTTGAGCAAAGAATGGTTCTTTGCTGTAATGGAACTCTTAGAGTGGGTGTTTCCACCCTTGTGTTCGAGCAATTTGGTCAAGATGAATGTGGATTTTCAATATTGCAGCAGTTGTTCCTACTCTTGTTTGCAGATTTCTTTGAACTCTAATGTTGAGTCTTTCATTCTTGATTTGGTGGTAGCTGCTGGTCACTCCATTGCAACAGCAACAAGTGAAGATTCTAGACTTATTACTCATGAAGTTTGGGAGAAAGTTGAACCTAAACAAATTATTTACTTTCTTAACAATCTATCTCTTGAGTTGAGTGATGTTTTGGCTCATCCTAGTCCTTTGAGGGAATGGGAATTGAGGACAACTTTTGTTTTGCGCTCCATTAATGTTGATGTTTTCATGGGTGGGCTACATGGGTTTATCAAAGAAGACTCTAAATTCTTGAGTTTGCATTTTGCCTTGATTAGTACTTGGAGAAGTGTTGTGTACTATTTTAGATGCATTGGAGAACATTTTCAGTTGAGTATCCATGTTTGGAATCCTCAATATGGCTTGATGGAGATTGTTACAAGTAGAAAGAGGAATCTTTGGAGAGATAAGAATTTAATTTTCAGATCCTCTGATGATGTCCCCATCTTCGCCAATCATTTGAAGGTTCTTTTTGCTCATCAACTGGTGAATTGGAGAGATATTTCGAACAAAGGATGGTTTAATGTTGGTTTGGAGTTTCTTGAGAAGATGTTTTCAGCCTTGGTCATGAGCAATTGTTCTATTATGGACGTTGATTTTCAGTATTGCAGCAACTGTTCAGTTCATTGCATGATGATTTTCCTAAAATCAGATTTTGAGAGGTTCATTTCAGTTTTCATAGGCAGCTGGTACATTCATTCTTCCTCTTCTCAATCTTTTTTCAGTAATGGTTTATGGCCTCAAAAGTGGGAAATGATGCTCCATGGTGATTTGGACCAGATTTGGATAGTGTTTAAGTTCCTTTCCAGTGATTTACTCTATACAATTTCTTGCACTAGTGTTTGGGGCAGCGAACCCTTGCTTGTTTGGGTTCAACTATTTGAGACTTTTGAGATTTTAGTGGGAGTTTTCATAAATTTTCTTGCATATATCAGAATTATTCAGAAGAGGCATTATACATCCTTGAGGAGCTTTGATGATGCGGCTGTTATGTACATGCAAAGGGTTGTTTATTCTTTTACAAATAGCTATGATGGAGTTACATTTGTTGTTGTGATTTGGTTTGATGCTTTGAGGAGTGATGTTGATGAGAATATCTTTGAGTTGTTTAGAGTAATCTTCTTTATTCTCAGGATGGTGATTGACATTAACATCGCAGATGTTAATTCCTCAGAGTTTATTGGGCATGAGATGCTGCTAGATTTTGATTCCATTCCTTCCATGTTTTTCAGTTTGAATTTTAGGCATGTTATCTCCTTGAGGTTGCAGGGATGGTTTATGCAGTTCTGGTGCAGTGATTTCATTCGTGTGATCAGAGTAGAGCAACATCAACATGATGGAACCTTTCTGAGATGGACTTGGGACCCTGGGATCCTACATGTTTGGTGGGATCAGTTTGGAGTGTTGTGGCATTGCTTGAGGACAAGCAATTTTGGGAAGGGCGGACTGTAATGTCCCCATTTTGGCCATACGCTCTTCTTTGACTGATAGCCTATTTCCAGAAATCCGTAGGTTGATCAGAAGTGAAATTAGGGTTTCCTTGCTTGGAGGTTTGTGGCATTTCTAGGTATTTACTATTTTTAGTAAATACTAATTTTGGCAGTGGTTCAGTTGTCAGCCTTCATTAAGTCATTTTCAGTTGGAGCAGTTGCTTGGGTTTGATTTTGGCTTTAAAAAGCATTATTTTGGTGAAATAATATATTTCAAGGCATTAATGTTTTAATTTCAAGTTGACCCCTTGGCCTAGTTCATTAACTTTAAGTTGTTCTTAAAAGGTGGTCATGAAGGGGGACGTCATCATGGAGGATAAATTTAATATTTAAAGTCTTTTAATGCCTTGGGAAAAGTGGACGCCTTTTCTTGAAGATATTCTTTTAAAAATAAAGTTTATTTGTGCCTTGATAAAGTGGACGCCTTTTTGAGAAGTTGGAAGGTTTCTGGAAATTTGAAGAGTCTCATGTGACTTTTGGCGTCTTCCTTGAGGAATTGAAGAGTCTTCTACTCTTCTATAAAATGAATGCTTTGCTTCAGCATTGGCATCCAATATTTTTATGCTAATGTTATGCTGTCGAAATGACAACTTGTTTAATACTTCGAGGGATGCTTACCTCCTAGTTCCAATCCAATTTCGTGTTTGAAATACAACACCTAGTTGGACATTTGCTACTTCTCAAATCAGACTAGCAGATTGAGCTCAATATTTGAAGATTTTGATGAAATTTCCAGTTTTGAAGTTGCTGATGCAGTCACAGCTGAAAGTGGTTTTTGCATACAGCTTTTTGTGTGAATTTAATTTGCTTATGGGTACTTTTCCAATCTATTCCTACACCCAAGGTGACCATCTTTGGAGAGTTTCAGATTTAATTTTGAGTTGTTGATTTTTACTTGTCAAAATCGCCCCTCATGAAGGCCGTACCATTCAAGGAAGCATTGGGATTTGTGCCAGAAATAAAGCTGCTGTTTGGTTGCTGTTTGATGATCAGAAAATGTTCGCCTACCTTCTAGAAGACACAGCAAAAGACGGCATTCAATTCGGAGGTGAATTAAGTGAGTTATGAACATTTCATTGATTCTCATAGTTGCAGATTGATATTTCCAGTTTACAGTTTTTGTATCAGATTATAGAAGTTCTGATTTCTGATTCATTATCAGCTGATTAAGAGATAAATAATCATTTGAAAAGCATCTAATATTCATGTGTTTGAAGATTATTGTAATTCCTATGTAATTTGCAGCTCATTTCTCATTTGTACAAACTGTTAACAGTAGTACTGTTCCAGTTTTAAATGCTGCAATTCTTTCTTTATCTTCTCACATAAGTACCCCTGGATGGTTTACCGCCAGTGTGGATAAATTGATTGTAACACTTTTGTACCCACTCATAGTGGTGAATCCCCACAACTCTATGGATGCCCGCATGCAGACGAATGTTTTAATTGTAATCTTTTCCCCCCACTGTTTGGTGGTAGTGTGGAAATGCTCTTCATGGCTGGTTATCCGCCTATTAATTTCTAGTTTCAATACACACTCCGTCATATGTTAGCACCTCGCCCTCATTGGGATCTTGAGTGCACATTCTTGACGTTGAGTAGTTCTTTCAAGTTTGGTTTTCAGTTTGATGCTAACGCTAATCCAGTTAACTATTGCTGGTTATGTTGTGTAAATTCTTCAAAAAAATTGGTTAGCATATTTCAATAGGCATTGGGAAGTTTTATATTGGCAACACAAGTTTGTAGGTGCAATCATAAATTTCAAGAGTTAAATCAAGGATCAAGGGTTTGTAGGTTTTCATCAAAGTTTTTTACAAGTATGGAAACCATTAAGAGGTAGGGTATTGTACTCAAACATATAATTTATAATTATGAATATCATGTTAATTGGAATTGATACTAGCATAGTGTTGATATGCTTTTCGAGAGAAATTAGAAAAATAATAAACTAAACCTATGGGAAACATGGAGAAAATAGTTGGAAGTAGAATGTTAATTTAACATAATGCTTATGCTTAGGAAACATGTTTAAATAATAAACATTTTAGAATAATTTGAATCTATAAAAATACAAATTTTGATAAGTTTGTGAAGAAAAGCAAGAACTAGGAAATCAACAAAAAATAATTCACTAAAAAATAGTTCGATAAATAGATAGTATCTCTTAACTTATAACTAAGATATATTCAATATTTATATAGGTGGTGTTCAAACAAGTTAGGAACATGCTTATAATAATTAGCCAAACTCAAATCACAAATTCAAAGAAAAGAAAAAATTAGTGACTATGTATATGTTACATAGATATGACAACTATGCTTTAATAATGATTTCAACTAACACTAGCAAGCTCGACCAATGAAAAAATATAGGAAAATTTAATGAAGGATAGGAAAGATATTTTGAAACCTTGGGAATGCTTATTTTTATAAGTAAACACATTATAGTATATTTGTGCTTATGTGGTCCATAGAAAATTCATGAACTAAAAATCATGATATAGGAATTATGTGATATTTTATCAAGATTCAAGTAAAGAAACACTAAGAAAGATAATGTTATCACTATTACTAAAGATTATGAAGGAGAACAACAAGTGGTTAATGAAGAAGATATCAGGGGGTACAATAAGGGTGGTAGGAGGTTTGCACATCTGGCCAAAGTCAGTTATGTGGACAAGGGGGATAAGGGGAAGGGGAAGTATGTTGCTCTTGTAAGAGATGAGGACAAACTCTCCCCTGATGAAGAGTGTGAAGCAATGAATGAAGTGGAAAGTGAGGAGGATGAATGGGAGGACGATGACCAAGAAGGTGATGAGGAAGAGTTTGAGGAGGGGGGAATGTGATGGAGGAAGAGGATAATGAGGAGGGTAAAAGCACAAAGTTGTGTCACACTTTCAGCCAACTTATCAACACAACTGAATTTAAGTATTTCTAACTAAAAATCAATTTTGGGTCAAACATATGATCTAGTAAAAGATTCATTCTAGCTAAGTTAGATACTTCCACAACTTTTTCAACTAAAATTGTTGGCTAAAAATATATGGAGCACCACTTTGAGGTCAATTTACCAAAAAATAAAATTATTTGAAAACTTGATGTTTAAACAACTCCTAGTCATGTAAATAACATTTTTTTAAAAATGTAAAAATACCCTTTGTAGATCTATAATTGTAATTTTTAAAAATATATATATTTTAATAGTATAATTATTATTACCGATAAAAAGTCTAATTATTATTTATATTTTATATTTTATTTTTTACTAAAAAGTAGGTTATCAGTACAAAAATATTAGGTTGATTACCATGCTAAGGAAAAATACTTAAACTTATTAAAAAAAATGAAAAATACGATGCACTAGATAAAAGAATCTATTTCAAGATGGTATAATTTTTTTTATTTTAGATAAATATTTAATATGAAAGTTGATGTCCGTGAGAAAAAGCTATTTTTGGATTAAATGCACACACACACACACACACATATAATATCCATGCACTAAATTTTCAAGTTATAAATACACACAAAAAATTGAAAGAAAAAAAAAATTTACTATAAAAAGTTTGATGTCTCATGCAACTTCATTTTTCAACATTTTATCAACAACTTAATTATAGTGTTAATTTATTAAAAACTAGTTTAAAATAATTATATATTTAAAAAAAAAAAAAAACATAAAATATACTAAAAATACATATTTTACTAGTTTACATCATTTCAAAATTCAAAACGTATATGCCACTTTTTAGTGATTCAAGTTTAAAAGTTGGATCAATGTTGGTTGTTTCCTTTTATAAAGTGTGACATAGCTTTGTGCTTTTACCCAAGAGGGAGTTGATTTCACTAAGCTAGGAGATAGGTTGGGCCATGGTGATGCAAACATCCATCTCTCTATTCCCTTGAAGGAAGATTTCAATGATGTCTCTAATGTTGATCTCAATAACAAAATAATTTTTTTTAGGTTAAAATGGAATACATGGAGAAGGCTCTTTGTACATCAAGACTAAAGTTATTGATGGCCTTATGAAATGGGTAGTTGTTGGCACTATTTCAAGCTAGTCAAAGATAAGAAAATAACTCAAGTGCCAAGGGAAGCAGATGGAAGAAAAATAAGCAAATGTAGATGAGAACATTGACTGGAAGCAGCTTATCTTCGATCTTGGAGATAATTGGGAACTCATTATTACTGCTAAAAAATGATGAATAGTTGCTTTGTTAATGTTAGGTCTATTAGGTTTGGTATTGTGTATACTAGTTAAATTCTAAGACTTATATCATGTTGTTAAACCTTATATGGAATTATGGTGGCCTCTAGCCTATTTTATGTGGTCAATTATTATATATTTTTAAATTAGATATAAGGCCTACGAGCCTTGATGTTAATTTTAATTCTGGCATGTGTGCCCACTAATCCTTTTTGTCTAGGTTTTGGTGATTGACTCATTGGTTTCTACTATGTGACTAGCTATTGTCTTGCTAGTCTATTTCTCTTGGGTGTTTTTGTCATGCTTTGAACTATTGTATGGGATCAATGCCCTTCCCTCCTAATCTAATTAAAAACAATGTAGTTTTGAGTCAATCTCATTGGTTCATGTTTAATGAGTAGTAGGTCACAAAAAACATTTATGGATCATTCATTCTTATAAGATTTGGGTCCTTTCGAAACACTACTCATAAAATATGGTTCATGTTTAATGAGTAGTAGGTCACAAAAAAAAATTACAGATCATTCATTCTTATGAGATTTGGGTCCCTTCGAAACACTACTCATAAAATATGGGTAAATTAGATTTACTTGATAATGATCTAGGGATAGTAGAAATTAAATTTATCGAACTGGATTATAGGACATCTGAGAAATTAACTATAAAAATAGGAAGAAAGGTTTTGAATATAGTAGGTTGTTGAATTTTTCAAGAAGTTAGAAAATTTAGACTTAGAAATGAAAGCCTAATGTTGGAAAATCTTGTAAACATAAAAATTAAACCTTAATTGATGAATTACTAAGTTAAAGAAAAATAATAATTCAAATTGGTGATTAAAATATGAAATTTTGTTGAAAGTGGTGTGCTAAATGTTTTGAGTTTCTAATTTTATTGTTTTGATTATTCAAATTTAAATATCTGCAGTGGAAAATATGTATTATATGATTTTGAACTTAAAGTTATATTTTTTACAAAATTAACATCTAGATCTTGGAAGTTGGTTAAAGTTGTGATTGCTTGTAGAGTTAGTATAGTTCAACTAAAAAGGACTAAAATAATAATTTAAACTTAATGAAAGAACTACATGGGATCTTAATTAGATGGAGATAAATATGTAGGTAGATTTGTGGAAGAAAGAATTCCATGGAATTGGATCATTACACAGTAATTTATAGGTTCATCTAATTGTTCTTGAACATAGGTATAATTAAATTGGAAAATGAAGAGTTTTTTACATTTCTATAATAATTAATGGATAGTTAGAATGGAAAAAAAATAGTTGTTGTCTTTATTGAAATAAGGTTTAATTAGTTTGTGTTTTTATATTACTATCACTTTATAACTTGATAGTCCTAAATGTATGTATAAGTTGTGATTTTTTGGCTATTTTTGTATGGTTGCTCTTATTGTTTATATTTAGTTGAGACGTTAAATGTGTTTTTATTCATATAAAAAAAGTATGTACTTTGGGGTTTTATTGTGGTTTCTAATGGTTATGTAGAGAGGTCATTACCTTTCTTTGATCAAGGTGGAGTATGAGGTTGCTCATTCAAGTTTGTTGTTGATGGAAAAATACTTACATAATGCCCTCTCTTTATGGGCATCAACAAATATTTCATGGATGTTAGATTATTTGATAATAATATTTTGGCTCCTATTTATTGAGGTATAATTATGATGTTACTTATTATTATTTTGATTATAAACACCATATTTTTATTCATGATTATTTGATTTAACTAATTATACTAAAACAATGTATGTATATACTTCAATTTCCTATTCTACTAGATAGTGTTTTAAGTAGTATGATAAAGAGAATAAAATGAGACATTTAGAAAATGAATTTCTAGATTTATTATTGTAATTTAAGCATTATTTGCATTTATATTTTAAAATCCTATTTAATCAAGACTATTGTATTTAAGTTATATTTTGAATTTGTATATCATTATTCAAATCATTAACATTTTAAAATTATTTCAAATATATTTTGATCATCCAAAGTATCTAAAAGTATGAGCGTACATGTTAGTTGATTAGAGGAGATGCTAACATGATTGTAAAAGAATGGGTAGTTATGACAAATAAAATATTAGAAATACACATGATGTTTTATTATGAGTAAAAACTAGTTGATGTTTATATCCTTGGAAGTTTGAATGGAAAGAAAAATATTTAGAGAGTTAATCAATATATTTCTAGGTAGTAAATATTGAATTCTTACAATCCAAAGTAAATGGGGTTGAGACACTAAATCCTATGGGCATACCTCTCACCTAGCTTTCGAATTGGCTTCTACAATACACCATTATGAAAATGAGGCAATTAGATCGTAAACATGAAATATTAAGAAGAATTTTTTTCACAAGCATGATAGATCATGTTGATATGAATGCACTTGGCTTGATCATTCATGAAAAAATTATAATAATTTAGATGATGTATGAAAATAATTTTATTTATTATTCTAATTATGCTAATTATACTTATTTAAAGAATTAAATTTTTAATTTTTGTTTTAATCTAAGGGGTTGAGATCAAGTGGTTAAAGCATTGAATTTTCATTTTGGAGATCCAAGTTCAAATCCCTAAAATGACATCTAAGTTGGAATTCT
>VDFB02083893.1:0-62361 GCA_007258455.2 Sequoia sempervirens
CTTCTTCCTAGTGACAGACATGTGGTTTGGACACCTTTGTTGCTTCAGACTTCCTTTAGTGGTTTTGAGGACACTTCATTCTGTGGGGGAAATCCAGTCTCCATCGCATTCATTGCATTGCATTCTTTGGATATTGTTTAGCATCAGTTTCCACATCGTCCTGATTTCTTCGCCTTCTTCATTGCTTGGGCATGTACCTGAGTTTATTGTGGCATCTTCATCTTCAGTGATAGAGGAGACATTTGAGAAGATTTTAGAGACATCATCGACATCATTCACATTCATCCTACCTTCCTTCAATTCCTATTCAAAACGGGAAGCATCTCAACACTTGCACTTATTTTTGTTTCTTCCGAAAGGGAGACAAGTTTGTCAACATTGGATCTTGTTTTGTCTTTATAAACTTACCATTTTTTTAGGTGATCATATTTTGTAGGGGGGCTATACAGTCTCTCTATTTCCTCCCTATGGGGGGGCCATTGATTGTATTGTATCCATGTGTCAAATGGTGTACTTGGGGTTATTTGGGAGTCCTCCATCCTTCCCATCCTTTCTCACTTCTCTGCATTTCCTCTCCTTTTTGGAGAGGGGTTTTCTTCCCACTGGGTTTTCCCATTTTCTCTGTTTGTGGGAGATTAGCTGCATTTTTATATCATTTTGTGAATGGGTACCTAATATGGCCATCATGTAGCCAGGACCCATCATCCATCATCAACTTTGCATAATCATTGCATTTCCTCCCTAAGTTGCACTTATGGGGGGTGTTAGTGTAATTAATTATTTATTACACTAGCATAAGTTAACTTAGGTCTTGCATTTATTTAGTCCTAGGTTGCATAAATTAGAAAATCATTAATAATGGGGTGATTCCCCTTTCCATGCTTGTAGGGGATAAGATTCGTTCTAGAAGATGAGTTGTCCTTCTAGAACTTATCTCAATATTTTATCATTTCCTAGGTAGGGTTCACATGTTGTCACATGTTTTTATATCATGACACATTGCAACATCATATTGCATTTTGTATCTCATTCATGCCTATATATTCAAGGCATTTGTACATTTGTAATCATATTCTAGATCAGTCAAGTAATCTGTATTTGCATGCCCTTAGTTGCAACACTTTATGTGTGGTTGAATTTCTTCTTAGAAAAGGTCCTCTTGAAGGTTGAAACTTCAAGGACATTGTACTTCCATCATTTCAACAATCTAGAGAAAAACCCGAAGCAACCACTCAACATATCTTCATTACAATTTTCTCAATATCCTTGACATATATAGCTGACAACAACTAGTTAATAACTAGCTGATCGGTTGACATCAATGACAACACCTTCAATCTTTCTATTCTTGCAACAATCTCCCACTTTGTCATTTATGGAAACACATGATGTGAAAAACCATCAAAAACACCATACTAGCTCTTAATACACTTCTCCATATTTTCTTTTTGTTTCTCCCCCATAGTAGATAATCTCTTGTATTCTTCCTTTTTTTCTTCACATGCTTCCTCTCCCCCTTTGACATCAATGGAAAAGGAAAATTATATTTTACATTGATTTCTCCTTTGACATGAAAAATAGAATACTCACAATGACAACACCTAACACTAGCTGCTCCCCTTGAGAGGTAGCCACCAAAATATGAATCCAAAATAAAGATAGATCCATAGATCCATCAGACTGATGCATCTCCATATGCATCTAGTTCAAGAAATGGGGGGAAATGACCCCTAACTTCTCCTGGAGATACTCAAAAGTATCGTTAGGAAGAGCCTCATGAAAATATCAGCCACTTGATCCTTTGTCAGAACATACTCAAGCTTTACTTCATTCTCCATGACCTTCTCTCTCAAGAAATGATATATGATAGATATATGCTTCATCCTCAAGTGCATAAAAAGATTATTTTAAATTTTAATTACACTTTTATTACCATAAAAATAGATATAGGAACATCATACACTACTGTGATGTCTTTCAATGTCTATTTCATCCATAGAACTTGTGTACAGTAAGATGCAACAACAATATATTCAGGTTCAACAGTAGAAAAGGAGATTGAATCTTGCTTTTTGCTTAACCATGCCACTAATCTGCATCCAAGAAAGAGTGCACCACTGCTTGTACTTTTTCTATCATCTACATATGCAACCCAATCTGCATTTGTATAAGCACTAAGTGTAAAGTCAGTATCTTTAGCATACCATAATCCATAATCTAGAGTGCCATTCAAATATCTGAAAATTCTTTTAACAACATGTGTTTCCTTAGGATCTTCTTGAAATCTATCCACAAGACAAACAACATGCATAATATCTGGTCTAGTAGAAGTCAAATATAATAGTCCACCAATCATAGATCTATACTTGCTCTAATCAGCCTTAGGCGAATCGCCATCTTTACCCAATTTGCAATCAGTCACCATAGGAGTACTTACCAGTTTGGAACCATCCATCCCAAACTTTTTCAACATCTCTCTCACTTACTTAGACTATAAAATAAATATTCCTTTCTTTTTTTGATTAATCTATAGCCCAAGAAAGAAATTTATCTCTCCAAACATAGAAATTTCAAATTCTTTTTGCATCTCTTTCACAAACATCTTGCACATATTTTCATTTCCTCCAAAGATAATTGCATCAACATACAACTACAATCACTATATTGTCATTTTCAATCTTAAAATATAGATTACTATCTGTTGTACCTTTGTTGAAACCTCATTGATTCAAGTACCTATCCAACCTTTCATACCAAGCTCTAGGAGCTTGCTTCAATCCATATAAAGTTTTCTTGAATCTGCACACCATATATGATTGATATAGCAACTAAAATCCCTTTAATTGTTCCATGTAGACTTCTTCTTTAAGTTCTCTTCTTTCATGGCTTCCATCCAATATTTATCTTTACAAGCTTCACTTACAGTCTTCGGTTCAATCTCATAAAATAAACACAAATTCACTTCAATATCAACTTTGCTTCTAGTTAATACACCTTTTGTCTTGTCACCAATAGTCTAACTTTTTGAATGATTATTTTGTAAATATCTAGGTGTCTTAGGGGACACCACTAGAGCTTCTTCTTCTCTTTCATTATGTTCATCCTGCTTCTCTTGCTCATCCTTTTCCTATTCTTCAATCTCTTCTATTCTTACAGAATCAAGTTCATCAAATACATATCCATCAATGTCAACAAAATTCTTCATTATCTCATAAACCTTGAAATTTGCACTCTCTATAATCTTTCTGTCTTTTCTTGAAACATTTGTATGCCTTTCTATTAGTAGAATGTCTAAGGAAAATTCCTTCATTACTTCTTGCATCAAACTTTCCCAAATTTTCTTCATCTCTTCTGATATAACATTTGGTTCTGAATATCTTGAAATACTTAACAATAGGAATTCTTCCAAACCATAGCTCATAGGGAGTCTTTGTACTATTTTCTCTTGCTTGAACACAACAGTATGAATAGCTTCTTTCAGTAAACTTTCGGTAAATCAGCCTTAGTAATAATCGATCTAGCAGCCTCTTGAATTGTTATGTTTTTCCTTTCAACAACTCCATTTTGTTGAGGAGTTCTCGGGATAGATAACTTTCTATTTATTCCATGCACTTCACAAAACATATTAAACTCATGGGAGGTGAATTCTCCATCTCTTTCATACCTTAAGCATTTTTTCTTTAAGTTTACTTAATTTTCAATCATAGTTTTGAATGTTTTAAATCTATCTAATGCATTTGATTTCTCTCTAAGAAATGTAACCCATGTATATCTAGAATAATCATCAATTAAAAGCAGAAATTTCCTTTCACCAAGTAGAATTTTCACTCTTGTAGGATCACAAATATCTATATGAACTAAATCCAATAGTCCGGTAGTAGGTTGTTCCTTTGATTTGTAATGATTTCTTGCTTTCTTTCTAAGCTGGCAATTCCTACACATAGCATTAAAAGTCTTTATAATTCTTGGTAAATCTCTCATGGCCTAAAAAACACTTATCCTCACTAGGTTATCAAAATTCATGTGACACATTCTCTAATTCCATAACCATCTATCATTAATATAAGTCATAAAGCATTGTCCATCATCACCCTTAAGTTGATAGATATTTCCTTCATATTTCTTTCCTACAACAATCAATGTTTCAGATCCTTTCTAGATCTCACATCTCTCATCCTTGAACACAAGATCATATCCCTAAATGCACATTTTACCCACACTCAAGAGAGTATGCCTTAAACCCTTAACATAGTAGACATCATCAGTATGATGCTTGCCATCAAAACTTACTAAACCTATGGACCACAAATTTTAGCACCAGTATCATCTCCAAACATAACCAATCCTCCATCATATTTTTCAAGCTTAAAAAACTTACTTTTATCACCAGTCATGTGATGTGAACAACCACTATCAACTACCCAATAACTATTTTACTGTTTAGCATGTAGGGAAGAGATAACCGTACCTTAATTTTTCTCCTTCTTCGGAGGGCTTTCCTTTACCTATTTTTCAGAATTAGTAGAAGTAGGTTCATCCTTAATCACCAAGAACAAGCATTCATTGTCATCAGGATCTTCATACTCAGAATCTTCATTAGATATGCAAGCATTCTCATTCAAATAATATGCTTTTCTAATCTTCTTTCCTTTCTTTTCTTTCTCATATCTTTGTTTATTCTTTTTAGCTCTTTCCAGACACTTTGTAGCATAATGACCTATTTCTTCACAAATAAATCACTTAAAGGGTAACTTACCTTCATACTTCCTGAAGCCTTTCCTCATCCTTTTTACAAAGTTAGCTTTTATTTCATCAAAATTTTCTTCATCTGAATCTTCATCTTTTGTAGCCTTAAAATCAGTCTCTGATTTTCATCCATTCCTTAGATTCGACTTCCTCATGTCATAAGATGTCAAAAATCCCAACAAAAAATCTTTAGTACATGTCTTATAATCTATACTCTATTCAGTAGCACACACCTTCTCACTATAAGCATCAGGGATAGTTCTAAGAATATTATTTATAAACCTGGTTTCATCTATAGTAGCACCAAGTCCTTGCATTTTGGCCACTATCTCATCCAATCTTTGTACATAGGTTTTAACATTCTCATCTTTAGACATATGTAGAAGCTCAAATTGTGTCTCCAAATTCTTCAATTTCACCTCTTTAACTCTCTCATCACCTTCATGTGCTCTTTCCAAAGCATCCCAGACTTCCTTAGCAGTCTTCAAATTCTAAACTTTACTCAACTTGAAATGTACTAGATTGTTCTTCAAGATGTACTTCACCTTATTGTTTGATTCATGTGCTTTGATCTCTTCAAGCATACTCAGACCATTATTAGGAGGAGTGTAAGGATTCTTCTAAGATTTCTCCATATCATATCCATAATACTCTAGATATTCTTCCATCAATATTTTCCAGATAGCATAATTAGTTCCGTCAAACCTTAGATAATCATAAATAATTTTTCCAACCATCCCAAACCTACCTCAAGTGGTTAAACTCTTCACCAAGGAACCATGCTCTGATACCAATTATTGAATAGGAAAATTGAGATGGGGGTTGAATCAGTTGTCATAGATTTAATCTTTTAATTCAATCACCAGAACAAATTTTTAACTCTACTTAAATGATTAATCATCAAATGCTAATGCAAAAATTTAAATCCAACAAATAAACACAATAACACCATATTTATGTGGAATACCCAATAAGGGAAAAACCACAGCAAGGATTAAATCACACTATAGAAAATATCAAAATCGATTACAAGAGGCTCACTACCTGAGAAACAAGGATCACTACCAAAATAAGGACTCACTGTCCAACATGGATATCAATTCGGAGGGCTCACTACCACAGAGATACAAAGAAGACTTGTTACAAAGAAAAGACAATCTCAATGCAACAAAGGATTCCACCACAATCACTCGCAAACATGCATGAATGATAGAGTTCACCTTTTGCGCATTGCATCCAAAAACTTAGCATTTAGGCTTCGCACAAATTTTCCACACTCTCATCACACACACTCACTAGACAGCATCAATTTCGCATTCATTTATCTCTCTTCTTCACTCTTGTATATTTTTCACCACTAACTCATCCTGTATTTATACAACTTTAACTTTGAAACATATCCAAAGTTGGTTATCCAAATTTAAATTCAAATTAGGTTAGCACCAAAAAATCCTAGGGTGGAATTAGAATGAGGGAGATCCAAACACATGCTTCATAGGGACCCAAATAGATCCAACACGCTTCATCAACTTTGAAAGTAAGGTTGGCAAAACTAGTATAAACCAATTAGAACCATTAAGTACAAACCTTCTAGATGTAAAAATTATCTTCAACACAATCAAGGAAAATCAACTCTAGAACGGCAAATCATAAGACTTCATCAAAGAGAAATCTGGACCAACATCAGTCCTCCCAGACCTCAACTAGAAACACAAAAAACCACAGTTCACAACTGGTGAACATAAATCACACTGTACAATGAATCGATAGCCAAAAATATGGATATAGAATCTTCCAACAACCATGATCAACATATATGAACCACACAAACATAGAAGAAAATACAGAGAAAAACTTGGAACAACCACTCAACATATCTTCATTAAAATTTTCTTAATATCCTCAACATATACAACCAACAACAACCAATTGATCAATTGACATCAATGACAACACCTTCAATATTTCCATTCTTGCAACAAAGGGTTGGCTAACAAAACCTTTCTTGAGCCTAAAACCAAAGAAAAATATGCCTTAGAAATTCAAACTTTATAGAATGAGAACTTATTTTGAAATGCTTACCCATTCCTAATTTTCTTGTTTGGAAAATGCATTGGGTACCAGTTTTGAAATAAGTACCTATTCTAGTGGATATTGCTATAAAATAGAATGGGCGCCCATTTCTATTATACTCGTTATTTCCAAATTTGGAAAAAAATGACTTACCACTTTTTTTCTACAACATTCTCTTTCTATAGTACATATCGACAACAATTTCTATGATTTTTTATTCAATTTTATCTTGTGCAATCTCTTAACAAGTCATATTATATTCAATTTCTTGAAGGATTCGATCACAAGTTGATTATTCTAAAGTAGAATCAAGTACAAGGACTTTTCTCAAGAGTAAGAAGAGGGTTTTTGATATTCATATTTATTTGTACTTTAAAGTTTATAGAAAAAAGGATCTACATATAGTTTTATTTCAAAATTCTATGCAGGTTGCAATTTGAAAATAAGTTAAAAATCATGTTTTTTATCAAGAGGGTTTTTTAATCGTGGGATCAAATCAAAGACAAATAAAAAATGTAGGAAGCTCATGACACCTAAAGAAATTGAAGCAAATAGAGAGATGAAGGCAAAATGACAAAGAGATAGAAGACCAAGGATTTGTCAAATGAAAAAAATTGAAGCATCTAGTTCCATGACTCTTGAAGAGGAGACCATGAAGGATGGGATAAGTTTAGATGATTCAAATGTGAAAATGGTGAATATGGAATAAAATGTGATTATAGAGACAAACCCAACTATTTCTTCAAATTCAGCTTTGAATGATATGGAAATAGTGACAATACAAACAACTTCAGCTATGTCTTCAAATCCACCTTTTAATGAAATGGAAAATTTAACTATTCAAACAAATCCAGGTATGTCTTCAAACACACATCTTGACAAAATTGATATTAATTATTTAAATTAAGCTAGATATACCCACAATGATATCAACTATACTAGTGAAATAATGGAAACACAAAATAAAAAATGAAACCCCTTGTATGAGTGAAAATGAGAATGAAATCCCTTGTATTTATGAAAATGAGAATGAAATCCCTTGTATTTATGAAAATGAGAATGAAATCCCTTCTATGGATGAAAGTGAGAATGAAATCCCTTGTATGGATGAAAATGAAAATGTTTTTTTTTGCAATTGAAAGAAATGTTTTAGATAACCTTCCTAGTAAAATTTCTTGGATACAAATGAGAACCCATGGAAATAGATTATATAAAATGTTTTTATAGAAAAAAACTAGGATTTCAATGTCAAATCATGATGCAATTGATGAAAATGTGGAAAATGAGAAAAATGATGAAAAAATTAGGCATTTTTAAAAACCTAAAAAATAAAGATGATTCAATAAAAAATCCATATCTATTATTTTTTTTATCGGTAATAAGGGTTTTTTATATTATTAAAATTTAAAATAAGAATACATCAAAATTTCAAAATAGAAGATACCCACCCTAGTACACCAGATGCCACAAAGTTACAATTCCAACCACAAAACCCTAAAAAAAACCTATTAACAGGTTTAAACCTTAAAAGAGCAGCTTGGTCTTTCTTTGGTCTATGACCGAAGGACCATAGCAAAATTTCTCTTTTTGAAGTTCTTATCTTTCCTCCCTTTCATGACTTGCCAGCCGTCCTCCACCTTCATAGCCTCCTTTTGCTAGTCATAAGAATTCTTCCACTCAGCAAGCCCCCCTTCCTTCCTTTTTTCCATCTCATTTGGCCAATCATCTGAAACATCATGCTGTTGCCATGATGCTTCATGTTCTTCAACCATTGCTTGCCTATTTTGTCCATCTCCTACACCATTATGTTCCCCAATTTTCTACACCTTTAACATGCCTAATTTCTCCCTACATTCTGGAGTTTTAGCCCCATGATTGTTTTGCACTTCCTTCTCCAGCACTATTCGAGGTGAGCCTCTCTATATTACCCACCCCCCACCTAATTTGAAGACTTAGGCAGTTCAAAATTTCCCACTGCCTAGATGTTGTTCTTGACTTGCTCTTCCTTGCTTCCTCTTTGCTTCTCCATCGCATAGTGTTTGTGTAAGACATCCTGCCACCAAGTTGTTGGTTTTGACCATCTAGGCTTTGTACACTTTGCAGCAATATGTCCAGTCTGGAAACATCTCTTGCATCGAAAAGGTACCCCTTCATAATCCAAGGGTTGTACCCAACATCCTTTAGAGGTTTTTATTGAGACCTCTTTAGGGAGTTCCATTGAAATGTCCATCTCCACCAAAATCTATGAATAGGTGGAGTGCATAAGATTTGAGAAGCCCTCATCAACCATCAAAAAATCCCCTAAAGAGTTTCCAATAGCCCCTAGGCAAGACTCAAACCAAAAATGTAGAGGAAATTTTAGGATTCTTACCCAAAGAGAAGGTTTTTCAAAGGTCTCTGTTGCAGGGTTAAAATTCGGATGCTAGGGCTTTGGGAATAATGCATATTTCTCCTTCCAACTCCAGAAGAAATCACACAAAAATTTATTCCTATTAGCCACTTTTTCAAAAACAACAATAAACAAACCCCTGGCAGCTAGGTAGATTTGTATGCATGCATCCACAATAGCTTCCTAGTGCTCAAAAATCCACTTGTGTAAATCACATAGATTTGGCCAAAAGCCTTTGAAACATCCTATCAGACCTAATTGAGAGAAAAATTTAACATTATGCATTACCTCTTCCTCAAGCTCCTCTTGCAAGAGGACCAACAGTTTATTGGTTCTAGTAGCTTCAGATGTCATTCTCATTTTTTGAAGGAGAGGCTCCTTAGGTACTTTCACATCCTCTAACTAGCTTCCTCCAACCTTCCCTTTGGTTCCCATCTCACCCTTGCTTCCACCGCTCTCTATGCCTGAAGGTTTCTGACTGATGCACACAGCCACCTCCCTGCAGCTCTGTAAAGAAAGACCCATTGCAACCCTTAGCTCTACACACAACAATTGAGAAACACTCACATTTCATTCCCCAAAAGAGGGCATCTTTTCCCCCTTTGCAACAACATCCCCCCCAGGATGTTGATGCCCAATTGACTTCCTTGTTGGCTTCCTTTTTTTTCGCCTTTGACTAGAACAGGGTCGTCACCACATCATCCCAAGAGCTTTCTAGCTTGGCATTTTTTACCACCCCTTGCCTCCAACTCACTGTTGCAATCTCCACCAAAGCAACGACCTCCATTCTTCTCCTGGTGAACCAATCTCAATGGGCTTGTACCAATTGAAACCTTAGCCACACCACCACTATGCTACAGATAACCGTTGTCTCCCATCCTCGTTGTTTCAGAAATATTTTAATTGTATTTTTTATATCTAGTGTTGTTAATGTTATTAATTCTATAGGAAAAAATTTTGATCTAAAGATAATAATGCAACACGACTTTCTAAAACAACTACTTTAGTTAATAAATCAACTTCAAATAAAATAATGTTAAGTAAGATTAGTGAATTTATAAAAGTAAATCCTAAAACTTTGATAAGAGCAAAAAAGAGGAGAGAAAGTATTGAAAATGATCCAATTAACCAATGTTGGAGTTTTAGTGGTAGACTCCCAAGGTATAACATGAAATTAAATAATGAAATCAAATATTTAATTGAAAGATATTGGCATGATAATACAAGAGTATCATCTAATACTAGAGATGTTTTCAAATTAAGATCGGGATCAAAAATTCGTGACCCTCAACCAAAAAATCTATTAGTTATGACTCACAAAATTTTATTAAAAAATTTAGATGATTCCATCTTACCAAATATTAGAATAAGTCAAAGATCATTTGAAAAATGTAAACCTTGGTATGTTAAAATTAATAAACAATGAATCTTTTATTGTAAAACTCATGTACAATTTTGTCATTATTATGAATTTTTTTGATATATATGTACTTTGCATACAAATGAAATTATGGAGGAATGTGGTATTATTATGCCACCTAAAACAATTAAGGAGTTTATAGCAAGTTTGTTTTGTGAACCATCTAATGGACAATAATTTTATTTAAATGCATGTATTTCTAGACAATGTAATAGATGTTGCAACCTTTCATTGTTAGAAGAATATATGCATAAAAATAGTTTACATGATTTTGGACAACAACTAGTGGATGTTAAAAGATTCAAAAATGTTGAATATTCTTTGAAGGATGGAAAGTTTGGAAAATTTTGTGAGCTAATTGTAGAAAAAATTAGTGTGCATGCATTCATTAGAAAATTTAAAGATAAGATTGTACCCAAATATGTGAAACATTCTCAATATGCTCAATGGCTTGATGGTCAATTTTGTACATGTAAAAACACATTTCTCTTTGGAACTATATTATTAATTGTTGACTTTGCAAAAAACTATACTCCTGCTCCACAAGAGGAAATTCAATCCCAATATTATAATTCAATGCAAGTTACCATATTTATTCATATTGTATATAGAAATGCAAATGATAGTACATAAGATAATAGAATTTTTTTGAGGGAGTACCATTTCTATTTGAGTGATAATCAGTTACACTCATCAAAGTCTATTCAATATTGTTTCAATATATTTTATAAAGATTTAAAAGAAAGACAAATTCATATGAGAGAACATCTCATATGTTATATAATTATACGGGACAATTCAATAATGATAGAATGCTTTATTGGTTATGTAGAGCTCACAAGGAAAATAATATCCAACACATGTGGAGTTTCCTTGAATCTGGAAATGGTAAAGGAAAGCATGATGGAGTTGGAGTATGTGTGAAAAGAGTTCTTGCTAGAGAGCTACTAAAATTTGAGGATGCAACAAAATTTAGTGATGCACGAACAATTGTAGATTGGTGTAATATAAAATTATCTATAGGATCAAGTGAGAATTCAATAATTTGACAATTCTTTTGGTTATTTGAAGAAGATAATATTATTACTCGACATGATTGTGAGACAATTAATGGATCAACAAAATGACATCCATTTAAGTGTTTAAATGCAAACATGTGGACAATATGGACAAGGTAGCTTGCATTTTTTTTAATCAATTTTAGGTGATTATGAAGCCTATGAAAATATAGAATGGGTTGAAGAATGGAAACAAAGAGCCTTAACACCTACACCAACACATGATCAACATGAAACAAAAATTGAAGAAGATAATGAAGTGTTTGTATCATATTATTATGATTGTGTTTTAAACCTTGTACAAGAAGGTACTTTTATTTAATTTATTTCTTTATACATTATTTTGTAATATATCTAATACTATATGTAAGTATGTTTATATGTGAATTATATGTCACACTTTATTGAATTAAATATTTTTTTACAGGACATGTGTATGTTATTATTGCACCTAAGGGGAATGGAGAGGAGATAGGGTATTGGTTGGTTCGATGTGTTGCTCCAAGACTAAACATAAGTTGGTACATCCTAGAGTGGATGATGATAACTATGAGTATCCAATTGTTTTTATGGTTTTTGTTGGCACCTCGCTACAAAAATATCTAATAATAAAGAATGTTTTGCCTACATTTGAAGACTATGAAATACATAAGAAGATTATACATTACTCACATTTGGTTGGGGAAACCAATATAAAAATAGTTAGATATCAAGGGAGACTTGATACTAAAATGTTATGGACACTTTTTATGGAAGAGCATGAGATAGTCATAGATGCATTACAAAAAAGAGAGGATGTAGATGGTACAACAAAATAAATAAATAAAGGTAAGTATATAGTTGTATATATTTAATTGATAGTCTATATATGGTTAAAAATTTCTCACATGACTTAGGGTCAAGGCTCATGTGTATCTCCCCTTAATCCATCTTCTTATGTTACTATTAAGTCATTTCCTAATTATAGTCAATAATTTTTGTTTCACGTCTCCCACAACTAGATGGCATTGGTGACCACTACTTTTGTATTCAACAACTTATGACAAATGTAGTAGATCATTTTCCCTATGGTCGGCATCACTTGAATTTGTAAGAAATTTATAAGATCCAATTTTCTAGATTTTATAAAATTTCAATTTCCTTGCATGACTTGGAGTTATGACCCATAAAATGTATAGTTAATTTGTACTTACATTCATTATTTTTGCAGTTCCCCTACTATTAGATCAACCATGATTGTCACTAAAAATTTTCATCATAGATGCATTACAAAAAAGAGAGGATGTAGATGTTATAATGAAATTTGAATAAATATAGGTAACTATATATAGCCTATATATTTAATTTATAGTCAAATATAAAGAAAATTAATTCATTGTTATTTTATAAAAAAGTTTAAAAGTTATTGCATATCCCCTTAAGCCATATCCTCTTAGGTATCCTATTTATAGAACTAATTTTCTCACATGACATAATTTGAGTCAAGGCTCTTATATCTCCTCTTAAGAAATCCTCTTAGGACCCCTTAATCCATCCTCTTAGGACCCATTAATTCATCCTCTTAGATACCCTAAATCCATCCTCTTGCATCCTCTTAATTAATTCTCTTAACTCACATTAATCCATCCTCTTATCTACCCTAAATCTACCCTCTTGTGTCCCCTCAAGTCATTCTCTTAACTCCACTTAGCCATCCTCTTAGTAACCCTTAAGTCATCCTCTTAATTACCCTAAATACATCCTCTTGCATCCTCTTAATTCATTCTCTTAACTCCCATTAATCCATCCTCTGAGGACCCATTAATCCATTCTCTTAGCTACCATAAATCCATCCTCTTGTGTCCTCTTAAGTCATTCTATTAACTTCCCTTAAGACATAATCTTAGGAACCCTTAATTCATCCTATTAACTACCCTAAATCCATCCTCTTGCATCCTCTTAATTCATTCTCTTAACTCACATTAATCCATCCTCTTAGGACCCCTAATCCATCCTCTTCGCTACCCTAAATCCATCCTCTTACATTCCCTTAAGTCATTCTCTTAACTCCCCTTAATCCATCCTCTTAGGAACACTTAAGTAATCCTCTTAGCTACCCTAAATCCATCTTCTTGTGTCCTCTTAATTCATTCTCTTAACTCCAATTAAGCTATCCTCTTAGGACCCCTTAATCCATCCTCTTAGCTACCCTAAATCCATCTCTTGTTTCCCCTTAAATAATTATCTTAACTTCTCTTAAGCCACCTCTTAACTCATCCTCTTAGCTAACCTAAATCCATCCTCTTGTGTCCCCTTTATTCATTTTCTCTTAACTCCCCTTAATCCATCCTCTCACCCCCTCTTAATTAATCTTCTAATTATAGCTAAATTTCGCACATGACATAGAGTTAAGGCTAATGTGTATCTAGTCATAAGTCATTTCCTAATTATAGTTAATAATTTTTATTTTAGGTCTCCCATGACTAGATGGAATCATGAGCACTAGTTGTGCATTCAACAACTCATGACAAAACATAGAAGACAATTTTCCATATTGTATACATCACTTGAATTTGTAAGGAATTTCTAAGATCCAATTTTATAACTATTATTAAATTGTAATTTCCTTGCATGACTTGGATTTATGACTCATAAAATGTATAGTTAATTTATACTTATATTCATTATTTTGTAGTTCCACCATGATTGTTACTACAAATTTTCATCATAGATGCATTACAAAAAAGAGAGGATGCAAATGTTACAATGGAATTTGAATAAATAAAGGTAAATATATAGTTCTATATATTTAATTGATATTCAAAATATAAAGTTAATTAATTCATTTTCATTTTATAAAAAATTTAGAAGTGATTTCATGTCTCCTTAAGTCATATCCTCTTAAGTCTCCATAAGCAATCCTATATTACGTACCCTTTTAACCCATATCCTAATTATATAACTAATTTTCTTACATGCCACATAATTTGAGTCAAGGCTCTTGTATCTACCCTTAATCCATCTGAGTATTAGGACCCCTTAAATCATCCCTCTCTTAATTCATCTTATAATTATAGCTAAATTTCTCACATAACTTCGATTCAAGGCTCATGTGTATCTCACCTTAATCCATCCTCTTATGTCACCTTAAGTCATTTCATAATTTTCTCACATGACACATACTTTGAGTCAAGGATCTTGTATCTCTCTTAATCCATCATGTTAGGAACCCTTAATTCATCCTCTTAGCTACCCTAATTTCATTATCTTACATCCCCTTAAGTAAATCATCCACTTAACTCCCCTGAAACCTAGAAAATGGCGGTTTTATGTTTTTAGCACATAGAACAACCAATTTTCTACAAGTTTCACTCAAGGAAACCTTAGAGATCTCAATGAAGGGATAAATGATGGAAATATATCTACAATAAGGTGTCTGAGGGTGTGATTAAAGACTAAAAGGGGGGTTCACCTCCAAGCTAGGGCTTGGAAAGATAAGGAATGTAAATGATATGCAAGACTTAAGTAAATGACCTAGAAATGAAGTTAAATCAAAATAGTAAATTGAGAAAGTACAAATGTGCACTTGGAAACATAAAGATGTTTGGGATAAGGTATGAAATCCTAAAAATGATGATTGTAATGCTCACTAGGACTCATATGCTAGGTTGGGTGATTTAGTCCTAGATTAGGGTTTTTGGGTAGAAACTAGATTATGGCTATGACAAGTTTGAATCCTTTGAAACTTGAAAAAAGTGCTATTCCAAGACTCATACGCCACAAGTGGCATATCAGTTATGTTATATTTTTTTAGAAATTCAAGACTTGAATCTGCTCTTCCTTCCAAACCTGATTTTTGGATTTGAACCTACTAAAAAGACCCACAAAATAAAATATTGTATTAATTTTCTTATGGGGGGTTTTCCTCACTCAAACCCCTAGTTTTTTAATCAAACCTCGATAGAAACAATGGATCTTGAAATTAAATGTGAATGCAAACCCTAATATTAAGTGTATCTAAGATTAGGAGATCTAAGGTGCAATGAAACCCTATTCTAATGCGTTAGAATAAGATGCATGAATGAAGCATAAAGATGATGACTCACTTTGGCAGATCTCTAATCACCCTAATAAGTCACAATAATGTATGTACCTTCCTTTAGGTTGAAATTATAATGATAATGGAGGATGCAATCACTTAGGAAACAAGTCATTAGGCTTGGTTTGATGGCTAGTTACATCTCTCCAACCTAGAATCCATCATGATTCTCCATAGGAAACCATCATCAATCCTTGAAAATTCTAGATCTTGAATGAAAGTGAGCTTGAAGACTTGCAAAAACACTATTATTCTACTCCAAGACTTCAACTTTGCTTGCTAATTGCTCTTGAATTCTCTTATGAAAGAATGTGTAAGTGATCAAGTTGGTATTATGAATTCTTAGGCTTGCTTAGGTGAAATAATGATTTGAAACCTTGTTTATTTATCATTTATTAGATCTCAAATATCAACATCAACCAAAAATTTGAATTAAAAACTTTAATTTCTTGCTCAAACCCTAAAAAGGGGCCACACGGGACTCATACACCACTTGTGGTGTATGGGTCTCACTTAGGGAGACTCATACACCAAAGGTGGTGTATGAGTCTCACCCTAGCTTTTCAAGGTGAGTAAATGTTGAGTTGATACATATTTGAATGCATTTATTGATTTTGTCAGGATTTTAGTCAAAATAAGCCTTGAGATCCAAAATAAAGGATCTTAGGGGCCTATTAATGATGATTTAAAGGGTCATAAATGCAAGGGTGCTAAAATAGGTCCAAAGTAAGTGTGAAATTGTACCATCTCCAAGAAGGGAGTAAAATTTTCTACACTACATTTAGCCCCCACTTTAGCACCCATATGACTACTTGTATATGCAAGCTAAAGGAATCTGAATAATAAACTTTATTTCATAAAAGGATACTCATATGGATTCATTTGCAAACATGGGGGAATGAAGTCCCCATTGTAGCTATTTGCAAAACCACAACGTTAGGAACCTCATCCTGCACCACAAATTCATTAGTTGTTCAAAAATCCTCTTATCTAACATCTTCTAGAAATAAAATTTGAGGGTAGATATATGTCCCCCCTTGATTCCGCTTGCTTTATGGAGGTGGAATCAAGGTAGAAATCTAGCCACATTGAATTAGATAAGTCGTATCATAGGGTATTTCCAATTACCATATTATATAGCGATAGAAATTTGATGAGAATGAGATCAGAATCATGAATCCAACACAACAATGTGGAAAATGGAGCTCTCTAGCCCCTAGTATGCTAGTTTGAGTGAAAAGGGAACTTTTAACCCTAATATGCTAAAGAGATAATTTGTGTTGGCAACACAAGGGCACACAACTGAGAGGGGGGGTGAATCAGTTGTCCCAGATATTTAAAACTTGTTCAATTTATAACCTTATTCTCATATCTAAGTAATAACCATGAACACATAAATCATTAACACGTCAGAAACAAGCATAACACCAAAAAAATTGACATGGAAACCCTGTTAGGGGAAAAACCACGCTGGAGGTCAATATACCCTATTAAAGTATAAAGAAATAAAATATGGGGAATGCACATGCATTCAGGCACACTATCTAGAGCTCACTACTCAATTACAACAAGGATAATCTCCCAAAGTAAGACACACTATGTTACCGAAGGAATTAGATTACATCCGTAGGGATTTGAACTAATAAAATAACATCTACTAATGTCGGATCATAGTTTCAGTTAAGCACATGAACATTTCTTCACTCTTCTTCACACTATGCTCTTCCTTCAAATGATTAGAGCTTTATTTGCACATACACACACTCGACATCCACTGGCATACTTCAACTCAAATAAACAATCGCTTATATATATATCCACAACAAGAAATTTCATCCCTACATGTCGGTTTCAACCAAATAATAAAATGAATATAAACTATCAGCCCAAACACTAAAGATTATTAATGTGAATCAACAAAGGTTAGCCAGAATTTAGTGAAGATCCAAATCAACATCTCCAACATGAAAAGACTTCAATTAATTACTCCTCCAAGATCCACAACACACTATAAGCACCATGTCAACCAAGAACAAGAAAAATATGAACACACAAGAGAAAATCACAAACCACGAGCACAATGATCAATACGAACATGCAAAAAAGATAGAGAAGGATATAGAAACATCCACAAACATCATCAATCACTAGAGAAGCATCCACAACAACTGAACTAACTAAAATCACATCATCTTCAATTAGTAACACCAACTGAATCAACAAAAAAACTGTCAGAATATAAATCTTCATAACTCGATCAAATTTTCACATGGATCTCTAAAACTCGACATGGATGAACTAGATACACTCAGAAACAAACCCTTTAGTCCACAACCTCTAATCATCAATGTACAAAACTTACAAACATACTGAACTTTACTTCACCACTGATGACCTGCAACTCATTCCATTACAATTTTCTCAATATCCTCAACATATATAGCTTCTAATGAATTAATGCTAATAGTGTTGACATCATTGACAACCACATATTAGTAGCACATCCACAACATCCAACAATCTCCCCCTTTGGCATTGATGGCAACACATGATGTGAAAAACACCATCAATGCAACTAACTCTTGACACTTACTCCTCTTAGGTTCTAACTCATTTTCTCCTCAACTCTTTCTCATGATCTTTCCCATAGGGCTTTTCTTCCCAGAATTTTTTTCATGTGATCTTCTTTCCCATAGGGCTCTTCTTCCCAAAAAAAAATTCACATGATCTCCCCCTTTAACATCAATGACAAATATATCTAAGCTCTAAACAAACTCTAAGCCACATATCTAAGCATTTGAACATCTGACTACTCCCCCTAAGTAGCAACCACCAAAACATCAATCCAGATTAAGATATAACTATGAAATGCATAAATTGATGCAATGCAATGCATCCTTAGTTCTGATTAGGAGGGGTAATCACCCCTAACTTCCCTCTGAGATACTCAAAAGTATCCTTAGGGAATGGCTTGGTAAAGATGTCTACAATCTACTCCTTAGTAGGCACATACTCCAATCTGACTTCTTTTTCATTCACCTTTTCTCTCAAAAAGTGAAACTTAATAGATATATGCTTTGTCTTTGAATGCAACATAAAATTCTTAGAAATGTTAATAGCACTTGAATTATCATTGAATATAGCAATAGGCTCATTATGCACAACTCTGATGTCCTTCAACATCTACTTCATCCATAAGAATTGAGTACAATTTTTAGCAACAACAATGTATTTTGCCTCTACAATAGATACGGAAATGGCATTCTACTTCTTACTTAACCATGAAATCAACTTCTTACCCAAGAAAAATGCTCCACCACTAGTACTTTTCTTGTCATTTACATCTCCTACCCAATCAACATCTGTAAAAGCACTCAAAGTAATATCATCATCTTTAGGATACCGTAGTCCAAAGTCAACTATTCCCTTCAAATATCTAAAAATTCTCTTCATAGTAGTCACATGAGATTCCTTCAAATCAACTTGAAATCTTGCAACAATACAGAAAACATTCATGATATTATGCCTAGTTTGAGTTAAATACAACAATCCACCAATCATTGATCTATATCTAGTCTGGTTTTCTTTTGGAGAATCATCTTCTATTGTTAACTTGCATCTTATCACCATGGGTGTACCGATTGGCTTTGAATCTTCCATACCGAACTTCTTCAATAATTCCTTTACATACTTGGACTGAGATATAAAAATCCCTTTATCTAACTGAGTAATTTGTAATCCCAAAAAGAATTTCATCTCACCAATCATTGAAATCTCAAATTCATTATGCATCTCATTAGCAAAATTCATGCACAAACCATCATCTCCTCCAAAAATGATATCATCAACAAATACTTCAACAATCAAATCTTTATCATCATTCTTGAAATATAGATTACTATCAGTAGTACCTTTGTTAAATCCAAGCTTCAACAAATTCTTGTCCAATCTGGCATACCACTCTCTAGGGGCTTGCTTGAGTCCATACAATTCTTTCTTCAACCGATACACCATATCTCCCTTACCAGTTAATTGAAATCCATTAGGTTGCTCAACATACACCTCTTCTTCCAATTTTCCATTTAGAAAAGCTAACTTGACATCCATCTAATAAACTTTGTAGTTCTTGTAAGTAGCATAGGAAAGGAATAATCTTACAGCTTCAATTCTAGCAACAGGGGAAAAAGTCTCTTCAAAATCAATTCCTTCCATCTGAGAATATCCTTTGCATACCAGTCTTTCTTTGTTTCTAACCACTTCACCTTTCTCATTTAGTTTGTTTCTAAAGACCCATTTAGTTCCAATGACATTATTATCCTTAGGTTTGGGAACAATAATCCATGTTTCATTCTTTTCAATCTACTTTAGCTCCTCTTTCATTGCTTCAACCCAATGTTCATCTTTACATTCTTCATTCACACTAGTAGGCTCAATCTTTGAAATCAAGCAGTATTTCTCAGCAATCTTTCTCCTAGTTTGGACACCTTTGTTCTTGTCACCTACACAGTTGAATCCTGATAGCAATATCATACCTTTGTTCTTGTCACCTATAATATAATCTTTTGAGTGATTCAATCTTACATACCTTGGAGTCTTCTTAGGATGTTCTTCAACTTCAGGCTCCTCCGATCTCTCTTTTTCTCTTTCACTAATTTCTCCTTCCTCTTGATCTTCTTGATTCACCAGAATGATTTGAACTTGATTTGTAGTCTAAACTTGCTTTCCTTTGTTTGTATTGTCATCCTAATCATCAAAGTCATATCCACAAGTTCTGGATGGTGTACCTAATTCTTCATCAACCTTGAAATTTGCACGTTCAACCATTTTCCTCAATCTTTTTTTGTAACACCGGTAGGCCTTACTTTTAGTCGAATAACCCAAAAAGATACCTTCATCACTCCTAGCATCAAACTTTCCTATATCTTCATCTCTCTTGATATAACATTTTCTTCCAAATATCTAAAAATATTTAGCAGTAGGCTTTTGACCAGTCCATAGCTCAAAATGGGTCATACTAGTATCACCTTTGATTTGTACCTAGTTGAGTGTGTACATTGCAGTCACAACTTTTCTCCAGTAGATATGAGGTACATTTCCTTCCAACATTATAGTTCTAGCAACATCTTCAATTATTTTGTTCTTCCTTTCCACAACTCCATTTTGTTGAGGGGTCCGCAGTGCAAATAATTGTCTCTTTATTCCATGTTCTTCACAAAAAGAATTGAATTCATTGGAAGTGAATTCACCACTTCTATCTAATCTTAGACATTTAATCTTTAGACCTGTCTCTATCTCAATCATAGCCTTAAAGATCTTGAAATTTCTAGTGCTTCAAATTTCTCCCTTAAGAAACCAACCCACACCATTCTAGAATAATCATCAATAAGTAGCATGAAATACGTGTAACCTTGTAAACTCTTGACCTTAGAGAGACCACACAAATTAGTATGCACAAGCTTCAACAATTCTTTTGAATAGTGTTGTTTGCTTCGAAATGAAATTATAGTTTTCTTTCCTAACTAACATTCCTTGCATATGGCATTAGTAGGTTTCACCAACTTAGGTAGATCTCTCACAACCTTAGTAGAACTTATCTTGACAATATTATCAAAGTTAACATGACACATTCTCCTATTCCATAACCAACTTTCATCGACTTGAGCAATCAAACATCTTTTGCTAGCAGCACTCAAGTGAAAGATATTACCTTTTTTTGTACCTAATGAAATTTCATTTCTGAAACTCAATATTCTACACTTTCCATTCTTGAACTGAAGATTGTATCCCTTATCAACCATTTGACCAACACTTAAAATATTATGCTTCAATCCTTCCACATATAGGACATCAAGAGAAATGCATCCTCTACCACGGATCACACCAGATGTATTATCACCAAATCTCACAACACCACCATCATACTTTTCCAAGCTTACAAACTTACTTTTATCTCCTATCATATGATGTGAACATCCATTTTCAATCACCCATTCATCTTTCTCTTCGACTCAAGCAGCTAGGGCTTTCTCCACATTTGTACAACTAGTAGATTTAGTAGATACATGATTATTTTCCTTGATATAAATAAATACCCATTCATCATCACTTCTATTTCCTTTATAAGATTCATCATCTGTCACACCTTCATCAGCAGCATAGTAACACTTATTTTGAAATCTAGGCTTGTTATGTTTTGGTTTAGGAGCTCTTTTTGGACACCTTGATGCAAAATGACCTATTTTATTGCAAGAAAAACATTTAAAAGGCAATTTTCCTTCATACTTACCTTTTCCTCTTGGTACTCTTTTGACAATAAGTGCTTCCAACTCTTCCAATTCTCTTTCTTCTTCAATCTATTTGATTTCATCCTCATACTTGAATTTCTTTCTAGATGAACTCTCACTTGGATCATATCTATGACTATCTCTTGTAGAAGTAGTAACCTTAAATGCATATTTAACCTTAGGAAGGGCATCACCAAATTCACTCAACTCAAAAGCAGTAAGCTTACCAACCAACATATATCTGGTTACATTTGTTATAGTTTGGAGCTCTTCAATAGCACTAGCTTTGACTTTGTAAGAATTAGGCAAGGATCTGAGCACTTTAGCAACAATCTCTGATTCGTCTATCTGTCCACTAGCACATATAATTCCACACGCAAGTTCATTCACTCTTTTCATGAAAGTATTAATTTTCTCATCATCACCCATTCTCAACTTTTCATATTTCCCTTTCAAACTCTGCAACTTAGCAATCTTCACATTAGCATCAACTTCATAAAAGGTTTCCAACTTTTTCCAAAACTCATAAGCAGTCTTCAGATCCATAACATTTGTCATCTAAGAATCAGTCAAAGCATTTAACAAGGCTTCCTCAACCTAGATGTCATACTCAACATCTCTAATCTCAGCAATAGTAGTAGGACCATATTGAGGTATAACATACCTATTACTTGTAATGCTCCAGTAGGGTTCACCAATGCATCTCAGATGGAACTCCATTCAAGTCTTCCACAAAGAGTAATTTGTTTCATCAAATCTAGGACTATCCTTCATGTATGTCACCATCCCAGATCACCTCAAGCTATTAAAATTCTTCCAAGGAACTTGTTCTGATACCAATTGTTGGCAACACAATGGCAAAAAACTGAGAGGGGGGTGAATCAGTTGTCCCAGATATTTAAAACTTGTTCAATTTATTAACCTTATTCTTAGATATAAATAATAACCATGAAAGAATAAATCATTAACACATAAAAAACACACATAACACCAAAAAAAAATTACGTGGAAACCCTTTTAGGGGGAAACCATAGTGGAGGTCAGTCCACAAGATTATACCCTATTAAAAGTATAAAGAAATCAAATATGGGGAATGCACATGAATTTAGGCACACTACCTAGAGCTCACCGCTCAATTACAACGAGGCTAACCACCCAAAGGAAGACACTCTATCTTACAGAAAGAATCAGATTACATCCGCAGGGATTTGAACTAATAAAATAGCATCTGCTAATGCCTCATCACAATTCTAGTTAAGCACATGAACATTTCTTCACTCTTCTTCACACTCTACTCTAACTTTGAATGATTAGAACTTTATTCACACATACACACACACTCGAAATCCACTAGCATACTTCAGTTCGAATAAAAAATCACTTATATATACCCACAACAAGAAATTTCATCCCTACATGTCGGCTTCAACAAAATAATAAAATGAATATAAACTGTCAGCCCAAAACACTAAACATTATTAATGTGAATCAACCAAGGTTGACCACAACTTAGTGAAGACCCAAATCAGCATATCCAAAATGAAAAAACTTCAACTAATTACTCCTCAAAGATCCACAACACGCTATAAGCACCATGTTGGCCAAGAACAAGAAAAACGTGAACATGCAAGAGAAAATCGCCAACCACAAGTACAATGATCAATGTAGACATGCAACAAAGATAGAGCACATTCTAGAAAAATCCACAAACATCATGAATCACCAAAGAAGCATCCACAACAATTGAACTAATTGAAATCGCATCATCTTCAATCAATAACACCAACTAAAGCAACAAAAAAATTGTCAGAAAATAAATCTTCATAACTTGATCAAATCTTCACGCAGATCTCTGAAACTCGATGTGGATAAACTACATACACTCAGCAACAAACCCTTTATTCCACAACCTCTAATCATCAACATACAAAACTTACAGACATATTGAAATTTACTTCACCACTGATGACCTACAACTCATTCCATTACAATTTTTTGAATATCCTTGACATATACAACTTCTAATGAATTAATGCTAATAGTGTTGACATCAATGACAACCACATATCAGCAGCACAATCACAACATCCAAAAATTTGAACATATATAATAGTAAAAAGTGTAGTAAATTGTAATAATTTTGTTTTTTACATTCTTATAGTTTTATTTTATTGGAGAACAATTGAGGATGTTGAGCATACGAGAATACATCCCCCCAAGACTCAATAGCCTATGTGAGGAGGTAGCACAAGGCAACCTACAACATCTAGTGAGTGGATTATTCTCTATGTTAGCCTCATTTTTACACATTCAGTTTATGTTTTACACATTTCTAGATAGGTTTAGGACCTTGGAAGAAAAATTTGCAAAGCGTCCATTTTTTTTGCAATGTGTCCCTTTTTTCCACAAAGTGTCCCCTTTTTTGCAAAGTGTCCCACTTCTCTGTGAAGTGTTCTAGAAAGGGAATAAAGTGTCTAGGACCCTTAGAAAAGTACCTTAGAGAAAATTTAGCACATTTTTTTATTATTGATGTATAGATTCAAGATTTTAGAATGCTTATAGGACATATTTTTGCTTCTTTATTAGATTCCTTTGCAATCACGATAGTGTCTTGGTGGTAGACTCTTCTGTCACTTACAAGACATTGTCACAACAATATCAGAGAAGGATACAAATATTTTATAGGCTACTAGGATATATTGGCATACCTCATTCCTCTCATGAGGTACCACGACGACATGCTCATGGCATTAGTAGAGAGATGGGATGCAGACACTTGCACATTTCTCCTACCTATAGGTGAGATGGTGATCACTCTAGAAGACGTACATCACATCCTTCAAGTTCCCATTCAAGGTGAGACTCTCCATTTTGCAAAGGACCATAGCTATAGGCATATGAGAGTAGATATAGGATATTTCCTTGGAGGACTAGTTCAATATGAGATCATGGGGCCACATATTGAGCTACAATGGCTACTCTATGCATGATCACCACTTTTGAGATGGATTATGATTTTCACCGTAGCACTAGTACTAGTCCCAGATGGTCGAGGAGAACACATAGATGGAGGCCTAGTTCACATGATACAGGAGATGGAGCATCACGGGACCATCTATGCATGGGGTCGTAGCATGCTAGCACATCTTTACTATGATTTGGGATGATTCACTTATCACGAGGTTGAGAGCATGGTACATTTTACGCTACTACAGGTTTGGTGCCTAGAGCATATCACATGCACCAACCTAATAGGATTTACATCTGTATGCACCCTATGATATCCATTATCCTTTAGTTATCCACTGAGATGAGCATGAAAGCATGGAGATTTGTTATTCTGGAGAGTCATATTTGATCGACTAGATGAGGAGATCTTGTGGAGACCCTACCAGTTGATACCACAATGGCTAGATGAGACCCGTCAGTCGATGTAGATGCAGAGAGATGGGGTTTTATTGGGGAGGCATGATTTCATAGTAAGACCATTCTACTGTGATCATGTCATGAGATAGTTCAGACAAGTATAGGTACCACCAATAGCATAACCATTTTATAGGTGATTAGTGCAGAGTGCTCGAAGGCTAGGAGATATGAGATGACTCATAATCAACAATGTTGTCTCTGGTGACTTAGATGAATCATATCTCAACACTCCCCCAATTTCCAATGTTGATAATGTCAATTCTATAGATGCATATAAGGAGTGGTGGGTTGCAACATGACCAACTTCAGTATTTACTATGGATCAACCTATAGGCTTTGTGGGGCCTCTTCCAAATTAGAGGGATGAGGAGGCGGAGATAGGTGAGGATATAGGGGTTAGAGCAGTAGACCTATTTGTAGATGACGTAGAGGAGGACTACGATGAGGAGGCAGACTCAGACTATGAGGAGGAAGATGAGGATGAGGAGTTGATGAGTGAGGGAAATGACACAGTAGGTGAAGGTCCAATCACCCACAAGTGGAGAGATTTAGCTCTCACCCATGTTACTAGATCACAATCATCAACTATAACATGTGCAAGCACTTATGAGCATGGAGATGCTAGCACAACTTTTATTCCTCTTATGTAGGATGAGGCTATTTTTATAGAGTTGGCTGAAGATCTTGGTGATGATACTTTATTTATGCTTATGGTTTATAATTATGCTTATGTTCATGATTTTAATTTGTATATATATCATGATGTGTACTAATTAGTTTATGATTTCTATCTTATAAGGTCTTTGAGAGAGTTGCATGATCTCTATTGATGAGTGGCCACAAAGATAGTGTATCCTTCACTCAAAGATGAGGCTATCGACATATACTACAACCTCCACCTATCACAAAGCAGCATCCAGATTTGTTCAAGCCTTTTGCAAGGCTAAGAGGAGCATACGAGGGTGCTACTAGGCACGATGATTGAGCTAAGGGTGATCTATCAAAACTATATGCTACATATGAGGATCTTTAGTCATCTCAAGATCCAATAGAGGTCAAGAGACTTCATACAAAGGTTTCCAGGCTGCAGATAGATAGAGACCGCATAGAGCGAGAGTGCCTAGAGGCTGTCAAATAGGATGCCATTGCTATTGGATGAGTAGGGGGACTATAGTATGCACTAGATTCTCTTATTAGTTCATGATTGCACGCTATTGTCTCTCAACGAATGTGATCACTAGGTCCCGAGGGATCTGGTAGCCATAGGACACACTAGCATTGTATATTTGATGACATGTACTAAAACTTTGTGATATATATATATAGGATCATTTATGTTTGATTGTTTATGCTTATGTGTTTAAGTTAGATGATAATGTGATTTATCAAATAATTTGTGTAAGACTATTTAATAAATGTCTCCATGATCTAACATGCTTTATGTGATCTAATTAAAACTATCCTAGTTTCTTTTAGAAGCAACATTATGGTTAAGTATGTTATGCTAAATTAAATGCACATATGATCTAATTGTAGAACATTAAATGTATATAAGGATATAATCTAACACAACATACAAGATTAACTTGAATAGTATGAAACCCAAAGTAACCACCTAAAATTAAGTTAAATAATTACTTTAGTATTCAAGGCACATAAATGATTGTTTTTCAAGATTGAAGCAATGCGAGAGAACATAGAATGTCATCTAATAACTCTAACACCGCTCCTTTGAGCACTCACACTATTCAAGAGGACTAGACATAGTACCAACACAAATGAATGTGCAGCATTAATAGGTTCTTTAAGAATTGTACTGTCCATTTTTGTTAACGTATATGCTCTAGACCCATAACTTTCTTCAATTATGTAAGGTCCTAACCAATTAGGGCTGAATTTTCCTTTTCCAGTCGAGGCGGAATGGATGTTACATTGATTCCAAAATAACACCAAATCACCTTTAGTAAATGCACGAGGGATGACATTATCATTGTAACTTCATTGCATTTTTCTAGAATAAGCTTGGAGATGCTCAAGAGAATTGATGCATTGTTCATCAAGCATTTCAAGCTAATGCAATTGTTGTCCTTTATAAGTATTGTCATCAATAAGTCCTTGAAGAGTGACCCTTAATGAAAAAATTTGTAACTCTAAGGGCATTATTGCCTTGGTACCATAGAGTATGTCAACTGTGTGTGCCAATCCTTATTATGTTTGCTTACTATTTTCCTTAAGATTTGTTCAAGATTCTTATTAGTTGATTCAACTTGACCATTAGATTGTGGGTAGTAGGGTGTTGCAAAATGATGTTGAATGTTGAATATCTCTAAGAAGGTCTTCAAATCATTATTCTTAAATGGTGTCCCATTCTTTGAAACTAATGTGGAAGGAATTCCAAAGCGAGCAATAATTTGTTCCAATATGAAATGACATATTACATTGGTAGTTGTTGAACCAAGAGGAATGGCTTCTACCCATTTTGTGAAATAATTTGTTGTAGTAATTATGAATGTATGTCCAATAGAAGAAGGTGGTGATATTTTTCCAATAAGATCTAGACCCCACATTGAGAAAGGTTAGATAGGAACGAAGCTTGGGAGTAGGAGCGTGAATCAAATTTCTATGCTCTTGATATTTGTGACATTTCTTAACATATTTAAAGCAATCTTGTTCCACTTTCCTCTAGTAGTATCCTATATGGATTAACTTTTAAACTTATGATCTTCCTCCAAAATTTTCTCCACAAGAAACTGCATGAGCTTCCGCAAGTGCTATGGGGATTTTGGATTGTGTAAGGAATATAAGTAAAAGACCATCGAAGGACCTTCTATAGAGCACATCAGTGAGGATTATATATCTAGACACAAGTTTCTGAAGTCAAGCTCAAACATTCTTAGTTGTTGGCTCAAGAAAGGTACCTTCTTTTAAATAATTAAATATTGGTACATACCATTCACTAGAGCTTTCCATGGTGGTTGATAACACTTCTTCGAATTTGGATATGGTTTCATAATTTTATGTACAATGAATGTGAAATATTTTGAAGGATCTTGAGGAGATATTAGGGAAGTCACACTTTCCATTGCATCAACTTGTTGATTATCTTTTCATGGGATGTTATCAATGATGTAAAAATCAAACTTGTCTAACAAAGTCATTGTGAGATCCTTATATTTTGATAATTTGTCATGCTTTTCTTAATACGTTTCGTTTATTTTCTTAATTACTAATTGTGAATCACTGAATATCCTAATGTCTTGTGCTCCCATAGTTAAAGCAGTGTGTAATCCAACAATTAACCCTTCATACTCTGTTGTGTTGTTTATGCATAGGAAGTTCAAGTGATAAGACAAGGGAATAGGATTTTCTTCAAGTGGGACTATTATAACCCCTACACCAGAGCCAATTCTACACTTAGAGCCATCAAAGTGTAACTCCCATTTATCCATTTCAATTGTCAACACATTATCGTTGGGGAATGAATCATTATTAGGTAATGCTCCAGGGGAGAAGGGGTGTCAAATAATTGGTTGATCAAAGTTTGTCCTTTAATTTCCTTTTGTGAGACAAACTTAAGGTCAAACTTTGCTAACAACATAACCTACTTAGCTAGGCATCTCAACAAATCTATTTTAGCGAAAAGATGTTATAAAGGATCTAATTTCACTATCACATGTATTCAATATTTATTAAGTAATGTCTCAATTTACTAGTAGTGAATACAAGAGCCAAACATTTTTTTTCTATCATTGTGTATCATGTTTCATAATCAATTAGAGTTTAGCTAAAGTAATAAACAAGATGTTCTTTACCATTTTCATCTTGTTGAGCCAACAATGTTATGAGGCGGCGTTTCTTGCGCATAGCGGATGAATGGCATCAAATCCGATAATCCAAAACTCGAAATCAGTCGATGTCATGCAAATGGATATAGAACGGAAGTATTATTATTTCCTTCGCAAAACCTAAAACTTTACTATCACTTTAAAAGAGCGCTTTTTGGATTCAATCTCATGTTATACTCTTACATTCACTCAAATATTTTTCAAAGAATATTCACATTGGCTTGTCAATTTAAAGATTTAGCTAAAATATCATCAATATAATCTTCCAAAATTTTATGTATGTAATTGTGAAATTGTTAAAAGGTGCAAGACAACTAAGAGGGGGGGTGAATTAGTTGTCACAAAATTCAAACTTAAAAATTCAATACTTATTAATGCCACAACCACACTATTCTATTATTAAGTATGAGCATGAAACAAAAATAACAAAAAGTAAAATCAACACAATGAACACCAAATTTTTACGTGGAAAACCCAATGAGGGAAAAACCATGGTGAGAATTAACTCACAATATAAAGATGTTCCAAAACTGAATGTACAAGGCTCACTACCAAGGGCTCACTTCCCTGAAAGGACTCACTATCCAGATACAAAAGTTCGCTTCTTACAAGGAGGATTATTGCCTACAAAAATATTTACAAAGAAAAATTGGGCTTTACAACCAAGATGAACTAAAAAGAGTGCACCTAACAAGTGTTGATATAGTTTTGGTGATGCTCAATAGATAGAATTAACACACTTCATCATTTTCACTCTTCTTCAACTTTCTACTCACAACTACCTCATCGATTACACACGTTATCTTCAAAAACTATTCAACATATATATACTCGATCTATCTACAAGCATCAATTAGGTCAGCCTAATTAGATGCATTTCCTTGTTTATCAAAAATATCAACTTGTCAGCTATAAACATTCACAAAATCTTCCCAAATGGAAATTCAAATGCTTAATATCCTACATCATGTCAAAATAGACCTAAGATAGGTTGCACATATATCCGCATAACAAAATTAATTCACCATATCACAACTTATCCAAGAAGTTGGCCAAAAATAGACTTCATTGCAAAAGGTAATCAACAAAATAATGTCAATTCATTGTACGAGCATTGGAGCACAATAGATTCTGATCATATATGCCTTCAACATCCATAAACTATTTTCCAAAACAACAAGCAACTATCAACTACGGAGGATTGCAAACTAGAATACTAGAGTGTGTATTTTGAATACCAGTTCAGATACTGGACCAAAATATTGGATCAAGCACTAACTTAAACTCATAATAAAAACATGGTGGCATCAATTAAAACATAATAGTGTAGAGATGGCCATTCTTCTTTATTCTTCCAACAATCTCCCCCTTTTTCATTGATGGAAACATGTGCCAAAATTTTCAAAACACAACATTCTCCTAGCTCACGTGTCTCTCTCCCCATAACTTTATACTCTAACTCTCTCCCCCTTTGACATCAATGGCAAAGAGCAACCAAAAATATAGGGTGTAAACATATGTATATACATGAAACTTCTAGCTTCCCATTTCAAACATTTAGACAAGAATGACACTTTTTACAATAAATATTTTCTTATACCTCTCTCTTAAGATTGGAAGAATCTTTTCCACGCAAGCATAGTCGAATTCATTCTTGCACTCATACTTTCCAACAAAGATAACTACATAAAAGAGGATGTCTAATTAAAATTTCACAATATTCATCATCAAAGAGAATTCTAGAGAGATGATGTAATCGGACCTCAACAACTTCCTTAACGAACCAAAAGGTTCTAACCATATCTTCTCTTTTGCTTTGAGTAGTCAACAATTCTACCTATAGTTATCCAACTCTTATTCTCTATTTTCCATGAAGAAATCAAAGTTCTTTCCAATACTATTCATCTCAACTTCAATAGCTTCAATCCTGCTTCTAAAATTATCAACAGTTGGTGGCCACCAGAGATAATATATGTAGATATATGATATTTCTTTCATGCATTATTTTGTGTCATTCATATGTTTAGATAGTACATTATTTTCTTTGTTACACCTTTCAATCATAGCTTTGAATTTATGTCCTTTGGGTCCTTCCAACAATTTTCTCTCTTCAACAATCTCTACAAGATCATTTGGTAAAGAATATGACACATCTAAAACCAAAATACCTTTATTCAGCAAATAATCAATCAACACATCATCAATTTTAATTTTCTCAAGCAAAGAGCATGCATTCCACATTTCACCAATCTTCTTCATCTCACCCATATCCAGTAACATCTGTATATCCTCTATATTAGATCTAGATAGGAATTTCTCTCCATTCTTCTCTTCCAAAACACCTGTTACAATAGTTTTCCTCTTTTTCAGTTTTGAAGGAGACTCACCAATGATAACTTCCAAATCTCTCTTACCAGAGGATGAACCCACTTCAAACTAACTCAGTGCTGACATACAAAAGCATAGATTTGTTCTTAAGGATGTGAAATATGATTTGTGCACACTTACACTATCTACTAATGATTCTAAGTATCTATAGACTTGTTTCCCAATAGGAATACCAGATTCCCACACTACATTTTCTCTTCCTAATAGGGAGTTCAAAAATTAAATGGCCAAGCACACAAGCAAAGTCCAAACCGAAAGGGATAACCCTCAACCAATGACATTCAAGCATTCTCAAATAAATTTTCAAGTAATAGGCTACACAAATCAAATCTCCCTATTCTCATTAACCATCATATGTGCAATATATATAACAATAACCAATGTTGAGCCTTCACTATTTCTAAAAAATATTTTATAGGAAATTCCATATGCAAAATACCTTATAGCCAAATCCGCAAGTGTGCTTATCAATAGAGCTTAAGGGTATTTATTAATGCCAACAAGTTCCTCCACATCTTTGTATTTCATGATCCTCTTTCTAGGAAGATCCCCAATACTACATAAGCTAGTAATTGCTTTGATCACTTCCTTTGTAATTAGGTAGGGTTTTTCCAATACATTGTTACCATTCTTGAAATGACTCAATAAGAACAAGATGAAATGTTTATTAGCAAACCAAGGAAATTCTCCCCATAAATCCATACCTAGGGTTTTTATGCTCTGTAATTCATTTTCCTTCAACCCTAGTTTCATTTCTTTCATCTTCCTATGATCAAATTATTCCAATTCAACTCCTTTCATATTCAGTGGAATGTCACCATTCGATCCTCTATCCATTTTCCTGCTTAAATTTCTTGAATTTGTTAATGTTCAGTCAAGACTTATTTTCCCTCATAGACAGAATAATTCCTGCATATTTGTAATAGTTTCTTTAGAAATGCTTCAGATCACTTTGTAATTGCTCCAAGACACCTTTCAAACTCTTCAAATGCTCAACTGATTAAAAAGGATTACAAATTTTATCTTATACACCATTGATTTTCCCTAAAACACATTAAATGTGGCAGACATCAAAAAGCTGCTAAAAACATTCTTCTCAACACAAAAAACCCTAATTCAATCTGCAAATTATCATTTCAACATGTTTTCTTCCAATTCCTTTTCCAAAACCTTTGATTATTCATTCTTCACATTCCATCCTCGTGCCATCCTCTGACATGCCATTCATCTAGGGGGTTTTTACAATTTTTTGATAATGCTCCCCCTAAGACCATGCTAGGTCTAATTCCTGAATAAATCATATGTACTAGATGAGGGCATAGACACATCAGAAGTTTCAGGTTCATCCTCTTTCTTCTTCCATATCTTATTCATCTCTTGCTTCATCTATTCTTTGTTGATCTTCTTTACCGATTCATTCTTCTCTATTGGAGCAGACTGATTTTCCTTCTTACTTCTGTAAACCTTTGAGATATGTCCAGGTTTATTACAATTATAGCAGACAACACTTTTTTGATTGGTTTGACCTCCATTACTTCTCGATCTACATTGATTTTCTTTATGTCCATACTTGTTATAGGTATAGTAGTAGCCATTAAAATATTGATTCATTATACCTCCATTAAACCTGTTCATCATCACCTGACTGATCATTCTCACATGAAATCTGCATTCAGTAGCTTTATGTCCAACCTTCTTACATGAAAAATATTTTCCAGAGAAAAAACTAGGAAACTGATTCATCCTGCTCTAGCATTCAATTTCCTTGTGACCATATTTATCACAGGAAAAAAAATACCATTGAAGGAGGGATACCTTTGTGCATTAGGTTGTCTCACAAGCGATCTCCTTGTAAACTTTCTTTTCTACTACCCTTTGTCCTGACTCTTCTAATTGTTCATTGTATTATGCACAGCTTTGGAACTTTCACCTGTATTAACTCCCAATCCACCTTTGTCTTTACTTGATTTTTGTCTTGCAACCAATTCTTCAAGCTTATCAGAACTAGATCTGAAATTATTCTCATAGAGTTTTTCCTTCTCTAGTTCTACTCTCAATTTTACTATCTCTTTCTTCAAGTCTAGAGCATTCATTAGACTTATTCTACATCATTGTATTCAAACATTCTTCAATTCTCTTATTTTCTTCTACAAGCACTTTCTATCCAATTATCTCTTATTTCAGCTACTCACTCACTTCTTTGTGTCTTTCCTTGAATTTTTGTAATTGTTCCTTCACCTTTTGGACACATTCATTTGTATCATCAAGATTTTCTTTCAGATCTTTGTTTTAATTTTCAACTTTGTCAAGATCCTCAAGTGCAATTTGGAGTTCTTCTTTATCATCCATTTGATCAACCTTCAAGATCTACCATAAGCAATTGAGCTCTAAACCAAGGAACCAAAGCTTTGATACCAATTGTTAAAAGGCGCAGGACAATTGAGAGGGGGGTGAATTAGTTGTCACAAAATTCAAACTTAAAACTTCAATACTTATCAATTCCACAACCACACTATTCTGTAATTAATTATGAGCATGAAACACAAATAACAGAAAGTAAAATCAACACCATGAACACCATATTTTTACGTGGAAAACCCAATGAGGGAAAAACCATGGTGAGAATTAACTCACAATATAAAGTAGTTCCAAAACTGAATGTATAAGGCTCACTGCCCTGAAAGGACTCACTATCTAGATACAAAATCTTACTACTTATAAGGAGGCTCACTACCTACAAAAAGATTTGCAAAGCAAAATTGGGCTTTACAACCAAAATGAACTGAAAAGAGTGCACCTAACAAGCATTGATACAGTTTCAATGATTCTCAATAGACAAAATTAACACACTTCATCATTTTCACTCTTTTTCAACTTTGTACTCATAACTACCTCATCGATTACACACATTATCTTCAAAAATTGTTCAACATATATATACTCGATCTATCTACAAGAATCAATTAGGTCAACCTAATTAGATGCATTTCCTTATTTATCAAAAATATCAACTTGTCGACTACAAGCATTCACAAAATCTTCCCAAATGGAAATTCAAACACTTAATATGCTACATCATGTTGGCATAGACCTAAGATAGGTCACACATATATCCGCATAACAAAATTAATTCACCATATCATGACTTATCCAAGAAGTCAACCAAAAATAGACTTCAATGCAAAAAGTAATCAACAAAATAATGTCAATGCACCATACGAGCTCCATAGTACAAGAGATTATGATCGTGCATGCCTTTAACAACCATAAACTATTTCCCAAAACCACATGCAACAACTTTCAACTGCAAAGGATTGCAAACTAGAATACCGAAGTGTGTAGCTTGAATATTGGTTCAAATACCAGACCAAAATACCAGATCAAGCACTAACTTAAACTTGCAATCATAACATGGTGATATCAATGATAGCACAAAACTGTAGAGATGGCCATTCTTCTTCATTCTTCCAACAAAAATATCAATGCCATAGCTCATCGATATGTTGTGCCTGCGTTCTTCAATCCAAAAGGCATGACTACTCAACAAAATGTTCCCCAAGCTATAGTAAATTTTTTTTTTATCTTGAGGGTTAATGAAGATTTGATTATATCTCAAAAATCCATCCACGAACAACAAAAATTTCCCACAATTGAGTCCACTATCATGTCAATATTAGGAAGGGGGAAATAATCTTTTAAAGATTATTTAAATCAAAATATTCCATACACATCCTAATACGATTATTAGGTTTCACAACTACAACAATGTTTTAGATCCAAGGGGAATAATTTATAGGGCATATAAAACCAACTTCGAGGATTTTTTCAACCTCCACCTTAACTAATAAGGCTATCTTAGGATTCATCTAATGTATCTTTTATCTAACTAGTTTGGCATTTTCAACAAGGACTATGTTGTGTGTTACTATCTTAGCATCAATTCCTGACATATCCAAATAAGTTCAAGAAAAAATTTCAAGAAATTCATGAATTAAAGTTGCATGGTCTTCTTGTTCATCTTCATCAAGGCACTTTCCTATGCTAATCACTTTTTCTTCATTAATGATATCCATTGGTATGTTGATTGTATCTCCCAAAGGAAGTGTGGTTTTTTTTGGGAATTTAGGATTGTATTCTTCATTGCCTTTATCAATCTCATTGCTTTGCTTTTCTATTTCTTCTTGCTTATCACTAATCTTAGAACATGTAACTGGTTTCTTTTTAGGAGTAAATGGCTTATCATAAACTCCTAACATTTCTTTCAAGGCTTCATCATCTTCAAAGTACTCCAATGATTCTTCACAAGTTGTATCAATCAATTCAAGATGCTTCAAGGTGGGAGTTGTTTTAGGATTGCACATGATGGTGTTGATATTTAATGAGGTTCTTTTCATTTCTTGCATTATCTTAGAAGGGAAATATCCCAAACCACTTTTTGTTTCTTGTGTGTTAGGCTCTATAGGAACATGGATGCCTTGTTATTTTCTTCCACATCATTTTCCACTATGGCCAAGTTGTTTCATGAGCTCATAACCTTTTCCATAAATTTTCTTCATTTATTTTAGGTTTGGTGGTTGTTGATAGTCTATCTCATCAAATTTTATTGTATAGCTTGTGTCTTCTTATAGAGTAGATGAGATAGATGCTTGTGATTTTTCTTCTAAATTCTGCGTTGACATTACCATTTGTTGCTTTTGTTTTTTGGTTTCTTTTCTTTTGGTTTTGTATTCTCCCATAAACGAAGGTGTGAACTCTAAGGAACCCCAATCACCTTCTAATAACTTCAACACTTTTTCCATCATTGGTTTCTCTTCTTTTATAGATTCTATGTTCAACATTGGAATTAGTGTGTTCAAAGGGCTTGTCATCCCTTTTTCAACTTGTAAGCAAATTTCAAGCTCGAGGTCTCTTTCAACTTGGTATGCTTTATTGTTATAGACATACATCATGATACAATGAAGAGTTGAAGGCACAACACGTATCTCATGAATCCAAGGTCTTCCTAAAAGAAGATCGTATGAAAGATCGTGAGGCATAACATGAATAGGAGTTTGTAAGGTAGCCATTCCAACCATAATATGCAAAGTAATCACACCAAGCGGTTGATTTCCTACATTGTAAAATCCTTGAATCGATAAGGATTTAGGTTCAATTTTGATTTATCCATGCAAATTCTATCCAAAATGGTCACACTACACACATTAAGGGCATAGCCATTTTCAATAAGGGTTCTTTTTATTCCCCACCCATCATAGGTATCTATTATCATGAAGGCATCATTTTTGTTTCCTATTTCCAAAGGGGGTAACTCATGTTGATGAAAAGTAATGTTTATGTTAATCACATCATTCCTTGAATTAGAGCTACCACATCATTTGAAATTGTACTAGAAGGAACCACTACTTGTTGCAAGGTGGTTTGAAGCATAGTATGATAATTAGTTGAATTTTGAATTAGATCCCATAGGGATATTTTTGTTGGAGTATTCTTAAGTTGTTCAACAAGATCATACTCCTTCCTACTATTCAAATCCAAACAAGGAGCACTAGGCAAGATGGGTTGAGGTAAGGGTAGAGAGGTTGGAGTTGTTTTTTTGGTTGTGGATTGTTTATAGTGTTATATGTATGAGCAATGTTATTATAACATGATTGTTGTGAAAAATTATTCTTAGGTGGTTCAAGGATGAAAATGGGTTTGTTTTGAGTTTGAGGTTTGTTTGAGGGTGGGTAAAGGATGAGTTAAGGTTGAATCACATTAACTTCTCTTTGTTTCAATTTGTTGTAACAAGCATTAGTGGATGAACCTTTTGAGATGAAGTCCTTAAGGGATTCATCTAACATGTCAAATTCATCAATAATAAAAGGCTTGAGAGTTAGGTTAACTTGGAAAAAGAAATTTGACATACTCAAATAACTATGCTTTCTCCAAGTGGTTCATCAATTTATAGGTGTTTTTGGTTTTTTTTTCTAATTAATTCCAAATAAAATCTAATCTTATTGAGCTATGAACTAATTCTAGAAATGGAAGTTGTAATAATCTAATTCTATCCATAATTTTAACTAAAACTAAGCTAAGCTAGATCCAATGAAATGCATGAAATAGGGACTGAGTAAACTAAAACAAAAGTAGATAAACAAGGTTTTAAATGTTGTAAAATATAATTTCAAATCTAACATGGGACTAAATCACCCAAATGGGTGTATGAGTCCCATTTAGGGATTATAATGGATTCAAATGTTGATAAATAGTCAACACAAAATACCTAGAAATCAGGTAAAACAACATGACTGGGACTAAATCACCTAGAGGGGCTTATGAGTCACGGATTAGGGTTTTTGCACTAATTTCAAAAAATTCTGATTGAATGTTAGATTTTCTAGTTTGAATGATGTCTAGACTAAGTGAAATTATAGATTTTAAGTGAAATTATAGATTTTAAATGAATTTCAATGATGAAAGATGCAAAAATGCAACCTATATGCACTTTCACTAATGCAAGATTTAGAAACCCTACATGCAAAGTTAATGTAAGCTAGATATAGGACTATGATGCACTCCAAATCAGAAATAAGGTGTTCTAAAGGCTAGGTTCACCAAAATGAAACCCATAAAATGGTGGTTTTTATGTTTTTAGGACATAAAACAACCAATTTTCTACAAGTTTCACTCAAGGAAACCTTAGAGATCTCAATCAAGGGATAGAGTGATGGAAATAGATTTGCAATAAGGTGTCCTAGGGTGTGATTAAAGACTAAAAGGGGGGGTTCACCACCGAGCTAGGACTTGGAAAGACAAGGAATGTAAATGATATGCAAGACTTAAGTAAATGACCTAGAAATGAACTCAAATCAGAACAGTAAATTGAGAAAGTACAGAGGTGCACCTAGAAACTTGAATAGGCTTGGGATAAGGTCTAAAATCCTGAAAGTGCTAAATTTAATGCTCACTAGGACTCATACACTAGGCTAGGTGATTTAGTCCCAGATTAGGGTTTCTAGGTAGAAACTAGAATCTAGCAATGATAAGTCTAAATCCTTCAAAACCTAAAAAAAGTGTTATTCCAAGACTCATATGCCACAAGTGGCATATAAGTTTTGTTGGTGTTCCAAATTGATAAAAAAACAAATGAATCCTAAAGACTAGCCAATTTCTTATGCTCAAATTCAAAGATGGATTTGGCCAACGGATAGGAAATTGAATTAACACACATTTCCCCTGCACTTCAAGCTCTGTAAGACCTAGAGGTTGGCACTTTAGCAACACCTAAAGATTTAGACACAGAATTAACAAAATATTGCTTAACAGATGATGATTACACCAAATTATGCTAAGAAACATAAAATTTCATTCAACATTGGCTATGACATTGAATGAATTTCATCAACCAACATGGAGAACATGACACACATAACTTAGAATACAAAATTGAAAGGGTTTTTGATTTAAAGAATTGGGACCAAACTGAAAACAACAGAATCATAAATATTGGCTAGTGTCAAGATGAAGGCTATGGAGTCATACAACGAGCACTTCATCCTACAATGTTGAACATGTTATGAAGATCTTTGCAATTGTTGTCACATTATGACAACAAGATCACTGAAGCTTTATCTAGTAACCATTCTTACAAATCCACCTGAAACATAACACTCTTGTCACATTTGTTAAAGAAATTACTCCATCCTTAGAAAAAAAGGCAATAACATATTCACTTGATATTAGTTCAAGAAATTACACTATTCACATAACAAAAGGAAATAACGACTGTAACTCCAATGCAACAATTGTACATGAAAGAGCTCAACTAATCTTTGATTATCGAATTCAAAATAGCATTGCATTTTAGCCATGGAGATAATTAATAGATAAAATATAAACATGAAGCTCAATTCAAAACAAAAACACCTTAGATTGATGACTAATAGTCATAATTAACCCTAGCTTTACAAAGTTACCCAGAGCTTCTGCCTGCCTTACAGAGCTTTCAGAAAATGGAACCCCCATAATGAGAAGAGAAAAAAAAAAAAGAAAGAAACAACAATAGCTCAAGAATCACTCCATTGATGCCATCTAGAAGCTTCATCCACCATTAATGAACAACCAACAAAGCATCTCTCCTCTCTCTTCCCTTGTAATCAAAATTGCCTCTCAATTTTTCCTTTGCTCAAGTTGTTCAACAACAGAAAATTTCCCCATGTGGAGTATCTCCATTTTACCCAACAGCTAAAAAATGTCTTTGCCCATGAAAAATCCCATGAAATCCTTTTATTTCTACTCTTTATTATGCTGCATATTTCACCTTCACTTTATACTTTACCTTTAGCAAGTAAAGCATTCTTACTTTGCATTTTTAAATATTTTGCCTCAAAATATTTTTACCTTCAGCAAATAATATTATCTGACTTAATAAGGTGGCTTGATTTATTCCCACCAGGTTGCAAAATGATTTTCCTCATGTAGCAAATAAAAAATTCAACTTTTAGCTTATAATGGCATCTTAGACAGTGAATATTTAATTCACTTGATAAAATTATCTCTATGCCATTATTTAAAGTATTCCCCTATGTTGTACCTTATATTTAAAATATATTTGAAAATTTCAAATATAATCTCAAATACAAGATACCTACCCTTTAAAAACAAAGGCTATTAAAATTTTTACGTTTGCCCATGCTTTTATTTTTGCCACCAACTCATTAAACTTTCATAGGGGCATATTTTATTCTTTTTAAATTCTTTTTCTTTTAAAAGAAAAATGAAAACTTTTAAAATCATAAGCCCTTGAGCCTTGCACTTCAAGAAATCCGCATGGCTTCCTCTTTCCCACCCCATGGAGTTAATAGGCGTGCAACTTGGACACATGAGCTAGCAAGCAATGGTCTGGATGTTGTTGCATTGTCATCTCTTTGCCTACTGTTGGATCTTCTTGTTGCCCTAACTCTTCACTCACCACTCTACAATTTATTTTCATGCATTCATGGTGGCCTCATCTTCCTGAGCAATTTTGATGCATTTCACTATAGGCTTGCCGCTGCTCACTCCATTCACACTTGCTTCAAAGTTTCAGAGGACTTTTTCAACAAATCCACTTTATGCAGTGCACTGCAAGTATAATCGACCCTTGTGCCAGAAAAAAGATGCTTTTCCTTAAACAGTCTTGATTGCACTTTCTTGCGTGCACCTAAAGTCATCAAAGCATTGAGCCCTTAATTTTCTAAGCCTCCTCCATTCTCAAACAGCTTGAGGCACTTCATCTGATGGCATCTCCTTGGTTCGTACCCTAGTTTGCGCAATGGTTCCCCATCTTGTGCATTAGTTGTAGCCATAGCATCCCATAAGAACCACATTTGAAAAATATTGTGTAACAAAGCCACACACCTTGTTTGTGTTGGAACCCCACAACATGCTCCTTTGTTTTTGCTGAAATCTTTTCAACAAATTCATTTTGTGTATCACTAGGCAATGATGGTGTTTCATGCAGGTATTCTATCTATTGATAGAATCATTCAAAGATATAACTTTGTGAAGCAATCAAGATCCACTTTATCTGGTTGAAAGGTCCTTACAAATAGATACCTACCATATAGCTATCGATCCCCTTTAATGTACACAATAGTTGTGCCAAAAAGAAATTCTTCAAACAATTGTGACATATTGTCACTGGAAATGCAGATAGCCATGATGCATTTGAGCTTTTACATAGGGCACCTGATTTAATTTGTGCAGTTACAAATGTCTCTTCATGCTTCGAGCTAGTCATCTACCTTAAGACACCATACTCTATTGTCTCAGTATAACATTACATGGCTTCCATTGATAGCTTTGTGAGAAGTGGCATCAGGACTAGGTTGGGATCTTTTGTTTTTTATGATATTTGTCCCAGAACAATTGTTCTTATCAATATACTCTTTACATCCTTGGATTAATTAAAAAACTTCTTCAATCAGTAGGCATAGATGACATGGGTCAAATATGTTAGTTCTAAGTTTACTATATCCTCTGACAGTTCCTTATTATCATGGGATGAAATTTCATTACAACTGGAGAAAGGTGAATGATACAATCCAATTTGAAACCAAATTCCTTTAGTACCTTCTCAATTTCAACAAAACAGTTCCTCTTGTCTAGGTGAATGAATGCATTAACATAATATTCAAAGTTCAAAACCCATCAATGTAACATTTTCTCATTAAAAATCAAGAGTAGATTGACAATCCTTAAAGCGTGCTATGGAACCTTTCATCTAGAAATTTCATTTGCACAATTTGTACTGGAACACTAATCTCACCAAAAATAGGAAACCTCAAACATTTCAGAATATTTCATTGAGCTCAGACAAGTCGGAAAGATCAAATGGTGTTGTGACTTTGTTCCATGGTGACATCAAAGTAAAATATCAATTTCTTCATTTTATATTGGAAGGAACTTATGACACTAAAAAAGGAGAAACCTTGACTAACTGTGTGACGCATGTCAGGTCCCCTTATAGGCCCGACTAAAAAAAAAATTGGTTTCAAACGAATTCCATGTTGAAATTATCTAGGGCAGATTTTGAATGGATCATAACTAAAAATACAAAATAGGTTTTCATTAAAACTTGCTTTTAGGCATTTTTGCAAACTGGTCAAAACTGACCAAGTAGGCTCTGGAATTGCCTCAAAAAACCAATCAAATGATCTCTCAGAGCCATGAAAAATTGCAAGCATGTATATATTTGTCTTGAGAATGGGGTGCAATAAACAGTTCAAAAAAGAGATCATGAAGTGAAAGATATTAACTATCAAAGTTGCTCAGTTGAACTTTTTGCAACAATAGCCTATTTAGAACCAATTAAAACTCACCAAAGTCACCATTTTGAAAAATATCAATTCATCTCTTGGCGAGTTACCACTGGGCACAGTAAATAATTTTGGTACACTGAGCATGTGTGCAAGAGGAATTTTCTTGAATCATCATTCATCAAAAGATATTGAAGGTCAAAGTTGACCTCGAAAGGTTTTAGAAAATGCAAGTGCAAAACTGAACAAATTTTGTTTGCTTTTGGCCTGGAAAAAATAGCAAATCAAATCATGAGACTCTGAAACCTAACATGGGAAAACATTAGGTATGGAGAATGGAGAGAAACAATCATTTTCTCTTGACAATCATCCATTTGTAAAATGCAGGCTTGAACAGGAGGCCACTTTGCAAAACTGAAAGTTTGCAAATAGCAGAAAAGTGCCAAAACCCTCCAGCTTCACTTTTCAGAACTCGGTCAAAACTCATCACGGGAAGCTAAAAATTGACATGCAAGTTCACATATGTCACATGAGTGGGTCTATAAATGGGTTTTTTTATGAAAACTAACAAGCACTGAAATATGATCCTCCAAAGTAGGTCATTCAGGGAGATTTTTAGGTGCACTTCTAAGAGTGCAGAGGCAAAAATTTTGAAATGGGCACTTCAAATTTGCAAAATTTGAAAGTCCCAATAGTGGCTCCAACTAGGGATGTATGCCCCCTATGGTCATAGCAAGATTCCAAGTCTTTAAGGAGTAGACCAAATGTTGAGTCCATCGGGTGTCCACATGCTACTCCTTTATTCATTCTTCTTTTTCAACTTCACTTGGTGACCCCAAGCCACCAAACGAAAAACGGGAGTCAGTATTTACCTCTACCAAACACCAATCTAATAAAAGAACTGATTTCCCTCAACTCATGCTTTCTTTTTTCAAACCACAACAACATGAATGAATGCACTATTGCAAAAAAAAAGTATCCAATTGCCTTTGTGTAAGTGGAAACTTGCTCTCTGTTCATATTTTTTATTAAGTGGCAACCAAATCAAATAGGCCATATCTCTTCCAACCTCTTCATTTTTCTGATTTTGCACCATGTGGCAACATATGAGGATAGTGATCAAGACCACATGGAAACTCGATCTTATCACATTCACTAATCCCTGCATAATGATCATGCTCAAAGAAGGTATCATGCTTCAAAAGCAAGGTACAATCATCTTGAGTGTTAAGCAAATATTGCTCACACATTTGATAATCTTTCCATTCAATTGCATCACAAGTCAGTTTATCATCATTCCACAACTCAATCACATTATCATGTGTCTCAAGGTTTTGCAAATCATATTTATCAAAACCCAAAGTACTTTCATCTTCATTCAAATCATGGCATTCAACCAAAATTTTAGCATCTAATGCATAAGCAGTATTCTCTATCTCAAGCTCACACATGATGGCAGTATTCAACATGTTATCACAAATAGAAGCATTAAAAACAGCTTCATATGAATTATAACTTTTATCTGCAACAAATTCATCATAGTGAGTGTTCAAAACACTTTCACCAATGCAAAGAGCGTCACATTCAACACTATTTCTTGTTGTTCCAACCTAAAAATCTGAAGTATACTACTCATGAGAAGAACTATGAATTGCAGATCCAGGAAAAAGGTTTTCATATGCATCTATGTGATAGACACAACCATATTCATCATGTGCAAACTCATCATAAAGAACTTTATCAACTATACCAGTATTTTTTTCTACCTTTTCAATTTCACATACAACCACATTTGTGCTTTTCTCATGCAAACATTTAGTGATAACTTCAAACAATAAAGGAGTTCCTTGTTCATCACTTACATTACCAACATATGTGTACTCATCATAATCAACTAACTGAATTGATTCATCCAATGAATCTCTTGCACACATATCCTCTTCTTTATCCATACTGCTACAACAATCAACACAGTCACATTCCTTATTGTCAAACTAAAAATCATTGCTTATTTCTTCATTGTAGCTATTTGTGGATGTTTCCTCCAACTAAAACTCAGTGCACACTTTTTCATTTTCATTTGATACACTAATATTCTCAAAAGCATTATGTAAATTAGAAAACTCATTTGTCTTATCATCAAGACTTGTATCAAAACTACACTCAGCACACATAGAATTGACATGATCAATTGTATTATAAGATTGTTGATCACATATCTCTTCTTCAAAGAGAAAATTCAATTCATATCCCTCGTCATGTTCTTGGCTCAAAAAACTTGAAATCCCATTGTTCTTCACAACATCACATTCATTGATTAAAGGGAAAATTTCATCAACATAATGCAAATTGAGATGATTACTCAAGAAATTATCTACATCATTGCAACCTTTAATTGCTACAAAAAAATTGCTCTTTGTTTTTGCATTTTCTAAGGAGATAGAAGAAACTTCAAATGTTTCATTTCTCTCATCATGTCTTTCATCATTATGGCTGCAATTTTCATCTAGATTTCCTTTCTCTATGAGTTGATCAGAAAAATAATCTTCAACAACACATGATGCATCATCATTGTCCTCTAGTATTCCATCCACCTCAATTTGGTCAAGTTTAGAAAAGTTTCCCTCACATAGATTAATCAGGAAACCGCTTCCAAACTATTCTATCATTTCCACAATCACTGAAATCCATTGATACAAACACTTAAGGCAAGGGGGCTTCAAGTTAACTGGTATGGTACTCAGACTTGGCTTGCAATTCTCACAAAATAAATCAATGCAAAATGCTTTGTCAGGTCTTTCTGACTCTAGTATATCAAGCAAAACTTCCATGAATCTATCATGAAATTCATGAGGGGATTCATCCTTAAATATCTTTATATCACATAGTGCATCAATAGGTGACATGGATCCAACTTTTCTTTCAGATTGTTGTTCAAATTCCTCTTGGATATGAAAATCCCTATTGTCTAACAAGTACACATTGTATTTTGATATTCCTTCAAACTGGTCAATGAAAAGTATCTTAAACTCTCTCCATGAATATATGGAATTCCTTGGAAAGCTAGAAAGCCAATGTTCTTCAATACTTTCTAAAGTTTTGACAAACAACTTCATGATAGCATCTTCATGACATATTTGATAAGAATTTATCAAATTAATGAAACTTTGTAAATGTTGTGATGTTGATTCATACTTTTCACCCTTGAATTTTGGTATGTTATGTATGAATTTGGAGGAAATGACATTTAGGTAACCACTAATGCCACTGAAATCAAGGGGTCTATATATTTCAGTGTTAAAACCTCTTTGCAAAACTAGTTGGGGTTGATCATATACCATAGTTGCACCTGAAACCATACAAAGATGCAATTATTGGTGCATTTTGATACACCTCTTTCAAATTTCATATATCAACTCTATAGTTGATCATTCATTGCCCTATTTCTAGCTTTCATCATGACCTTAGAATACCACAATGCATAATTCAAATGCATCTAAGCCTAAGATCTGTTTAGTGGGAAAATTTAAAACAACCATACTTCTCCAACACAATACATAGGCTGAAAATTACAATTGAGAAGTATGCAAACTAAATATTATTGTCCTTTCCCTTTCTTAATGCTAATCACTCAATAGGGAACCAAATTTTTGTCCTAAGTTGTTAAAATATGGTTTTCACACACTTTTCTTGAAAACCAAAAGTGAAGAATACCTCGAAACGTTGTAGCTATTGCAAATTATTTTGGAAATATTGTAGATCTAGAAATGTATTCACCTCTTCAACAGGTTCTTTTGACAGAGTCATCGTCTCTCTTCACAGAGGACTAAACTTCAAATAGCAAGAAGTTCCTTCACATATAAATTTATTTCTCATGAGTTCCTTTCACCATCAGAGCACCACAAATCATGAAATCTTCAGGTTCATTGCAAAAAATTATTTCTCTAGGTTTGAATTCCTTCAATATTTGAACCAAATTCAGAATGGAAAACAATGACTCTATAATTATAAAGTTTTCACTTGGAGATTTAAATTTCTCCCCAGTAGATTTTCCATTTTGTTGGTGTTTCAAATTAACTTGTCCAATGAATCCTAAAGAATTATCCAATTTCTTATACTCAAACTCAAAGAGGGATTTGGCCAACTAACAAGATTTGGTCAAAGATTGACATATTCTGCACTTCTGGTTCTACAGGACCAAGGTGGGTCAACCTATACAATGCCTAAATATTCAATTCAATTACACACATACATTGCTTTTTATAGCAGATAATTCCCAATTCAATTATACCAAGGAGAGTACTGACAACCTCAAATATGGTTGCATTCTTGGTATTTCAACACTCAGCAATTGGGAAGTAGAACTCAACACTAAACCTCAACCAAACAACATGGATTTAAAATGATTTTTGAATTTAAACTTGTTTCTAAGATACATTAAGTTGAATAACATATTAGTGCCTAATTTTGGGCCATGGAGTCAAATGCATAAACATAATTTCATCAGCAAATGGATTTCAACTAGTGGATTTCCAACTATTAATGTCTTACACCAATAGATCCACTCTTGTTGTCAATCAAACTCTTCTTATCAAATCCAACTTGCACACTTGAAATCGCAATTATCTGCTCAAAGTAGTTTAACCATTTCATTGAAATAGAACCATGAATAGACAAAACAATCTCATGAAATTTGAGATGACATACTCAAACATACTTTGTATTATTAAATTCATATGACTTAAACTATACAAATTTGGAGAAAATTTAATGACATTCCTGATTTATTTACACAAACCGGTTGATATTTACTTATGAAATCAACAATTACATCTTTATAGACTCAATTCATGACTTTAACTCAACATTTTCTATCTACCCAACCCCACACAAGAATTCAGAACCCTTTACAATGAGAGAAGAATGAGAAGATATAGAAGAAAGGAAAGCTCCAAAAGTTGATCTGTTGAAGACACCATACTCTATTGTCTTAGTACAACATTACATGGCTTCCATTGATAGCTTTGTGAGAAGTGACATCAGGACTAGGTTGGGATGTTTTGTTTCTCATGGTATTTTTCCTAGAACCATTGTTCTCATCAATATACTCTTTACATCCTTGGAGTAATTGAAAAAATTCTCCAATCAGTAGGCATAGAAAACATGGGTCAAATATGTCAGTTCTAAGTTTACTATATCCTCTGACAGTTCCTTATTATCATGGGCTGAAATTTCATTACAACTCGAGAAAGGTGAATGAAACAATCCAATTTGAAACAAAATTCCTTAAGGACCTTCTCAATTTCAACAAAACAGTTCCTCTTTTCCAAGTGAATGAATGCATTAACATAATATTCAAAGTGCAAAACCCATCAATGTAACATTTTCTCATTGCAAAACAAGAGTAGATTGACAATCCCTGAAGCATGCTATGGAGCCTTGCATCTAGAAATTTCATTTGCACAATTTCTACTAGAACACTGATCTCACCAGAAATAGGAAACCTCTAAGCTTCCATAATATCCCATTGAGCTCAAACAACTTGGAAAGATCAAATGGTGTGGTGACTTTGTTGCATGGTGAGATAAAATTCAAATGTCAATTTCTTCATTTTGTATCGGAAGGAACTTATGACACTGAAAAAGGAGAAACCTTGACTAGTTGTGTGATGCATGTCAGGTCCCCTTGTGGGCCAAATTAAAAAAAAAAATTGTTTTCAAAAAAATTCCATGTTGAACTGATCTAGGGAAGCTTTTGAATGCATCAGAACTGAAAAGACGAACTGGGTTTTCATTAAAACTTGCTTTTAGGCATTTTTGCACAATGGTCAAAATTGGCCAAGTAGGTTGTGGAATCACCTTAGAAAACTAGTCAAAAGATCTCCCAGATCCATGAACTTGTAGGCATGTAGACATTTGTCCCGAGAATGGGGTACAATAGATAGTCCGAAAAAATAGATCACAAAGTGAAATATATTAACTGTCAAAGTTGCTCAGTTGAACTTTTTGCAACAGCCCATTCAAAACCAATTAAAACTCACCAAAGTCGCCATTTTGAAAAATACCAAATCAACTCCTGATGAGCTACCACTGGGCATAGTAGATCATTTTGGTACACTGAGCATGTGTGCAAGAGGAATTTTCTTGAATCATCATTCATCAAAAGATATTGAAGGTCAAAGTTGACCACCTTGAAAGGTTTCAGAAAATATAGGTGCAAAACTGAACAAATTATGTTTTCTTTTAGCCTAGAAAAAATAGCAAATCAGATCATGAGACTTTGAAACCTAACATGGGAACACATTTAGGTATGGAGAATGGAGAGAAACAATCATTTTCTCTTGACGATCATCCATTTGTGAAATGCAGGCTCGAATAGGAGGCCACTTTGCAAAATTGAAAGTTTGCAAATAGCAGAAAAGTGCCAAAACCCTCCAACTTCACTTTTTGAAACTTAGTCAAAACTCATCATGGGAAGCTAAAAATTGACATGCACATTCACATATGTGACATGAGTGATTCTACAAATGGTTTTGCACAAAAAACCAACAAGCACCAAAATATGACCCTCCAAAGTAGGTCATTCAGGGAGATTTTTCAAGTGCACTTCTGAGAGTGCAGAGGAAATTTTTTTGAAATGGGCACTTCAAATTTGCAAAATTTGAAAGTCCCAACAAGTTTTGTTCTAATTTTTCAGAAATTCAAGACCTGAATCTGTTCTTCTATATTTGCTCTTCCTTACAAACTTGATTTCTAGATCTAAACCTGCTAAAAAGACCCGCAAAATAGAATATTGTATTAATTTTCTTATGGGGCGTTTGCCTCAATAAAACCCCTAGTTTGGTAATTAAACCTTGATAGAAATAATGGATCTTGAAAGTAAATGTGAATGCAAACCCTAATCTTAAGTTTATCTAAGATTAGGAGATCTAATGTGCAATGAAACCCTATTCTAATGTGTTAGAATAAGATGCATGAATGAAGCATAAATATGATGACTCACTTTGGGAGATCTCTAATCACCCTAATAAGTCACAATAATGTATGTACCTTCCTTTAGGCTGAAAAAAGAATGATAATGGAGGATCGAATCACTTAGGAAACAAGTCATTAGGCTTGGTTTGATGGCTAGTTGCATCTCTCCAAACTAGAATCCATCATGATTCTCCATAGGAAACCATCATCAATCCTTGAAAATGCTAGATCTTAAATGAAACTAAGCTTGAGGACCTACAAAAACACTATTATGCTACTCCAAGACTTCAAATTTGCTTGCTACTTGCTCTTGAATGCTCTTGTGAAATAATGCTTAAGTGTTCATGTTGGTATTATGAATGCTTAGGCTTGCTTAGGTAAAATAATGATTTAAAACCTTGTTTATATAGGCACTTCATCTAACCATTTATTAGATCTCAAATGTCGACATCAACCAAAAATTTGAATTGAAAACCTTAATTTCCCACTCAAACCATGAAAAGGGGCCACATGGGACTCATATGCCACTTGTGGCATATGGGTCCCACCTATGGGGGGCTCATACACCCAAGGTGGCATATGAGTCCCACCCTTTTCGAGGTGAGTGAATGTCAGGTTGTTAGAAATTTGAATGTATTTATTGATTTTGTTGGGATTTTAGTCGAAATAAGCCTTGAGATCCAAAATAAGGGTCTTAGGGGCCTATAAATGATGATTTAAAGGGTCATAAATGCAAGGGTGCTAAAATAGCTCCAAGGTAAGTGTGAAATTGTACCATCTCCAAGAAGGGAGTACAATTTTCTACACTACATCCCCTTAAGGAATTTCTAAGATATATTTTTCCAACTTTATTTGAATTGTACAATTTTCTCACATGACTTAGAGTTAAATGACTTGTAAAATATATAGTTTTTGATTACTGGTAAAATAGGTTTTATAGGGACCTAAAACTCTTTACAAAGGAAAAAAGTTGCTCAAAGATAAAAATAGGATACAAGAAGTAGCCAAAAAGAAGCAAAAAAGAAAAAAACCATACGACAACAAGCAACAGCCTATTTCAGGTTCTTCAGGATCTTTGTTGCCTCTAACTTCTTAGGTATGATATGCTCATGAATTTCAACAATGTCAACCATAACATATTTTGAAGCCTCAATAGGCTTCTTCACATAACTACGTGTCCTAATACTAATTCCACTAGCAGCAACAACCACCTTTTTACCCTTATTGACACCTTCATTGCCAATAGCCATTTCCTTTACCCTATTACTCCCCTCCTTATCATTCCCCTTATCCATCTTATCACTGAGAAGGGTAAGGCTCAAAACATTATTGATCTTAACTAGCAGATCAATATTTTCATACACTTTAACAATTCTTTCCTCCAAGATTGAGATCCTATTTTCATGCTCATCTTTAAGATTAATGACATCATTGGTAACCATATTGAGAATCTTCATCATTTCATTCTCTTGACCAGTGGCCCCCTTCTCAATAGAGTTCATCTCATTAATGTTCTATAGGGCACAAATCTTTATGCTCAATTGGTTGAGCTCGGTTAAAAACAATTTAAAAAGTTTAAAGTAGTTAACATTGGCCATCACCAAGCGTAGAACATCAGGAATTTCCTCTCTATTGCAATTGAAGATGTTTAAATATTCAAAAAAAATAGACACAAGGTTATCCTGATTATCAACCTATTCCTCCATGGAATCTTTACCTTTAAGAATTTGTAACTCCTTCCCCTACATATCCATCAACTTAATGGGGTTGAACCCTTCCTTAACACCCTCAACTGACTTGTTTGCATCATCTAGCTTCCCATCACTAGAAACCATCTTAGGAGCCACCTTATTTTTCTTGGAAACAAAAACCTTATCCTTGCCACTAACTTTCACCAAGCTCTTTCTCTTCTCAACAGATGAAATCACTTCCTCACCACCCTCACAAACCACTTTAACAAGCTTATCCTTAGCCTCAAAGCCCTTACCACTCTCTTTCACAGAGCTCTTTAATTTCCTAGTAGACCTAGGTAAAGGCATACTCAAACTCTTCACAACAGATTATGGTACTTCCTCACCATCCTCACCATCCTCACAAGCCTTAGTATCAGACAACTCCACATCTGCACAACCCTTACCACTCTCTTTCAGAAGACTTTTTCTTTTCCTAAGACTCCTAAGCACCTCCTCACTTCCTACATAGGTCCCCTTAACTACCTTTCTCTTCTTATTAACAAGGGGAGGGTTATACTCCTGATCTTCACTGTCAGTATGAGAATCCTCCAAGAGAAAAGGCTAAGGATTATTCTTTTGGGTCTTCTTAGATTTCTAAAGTACAACTGGGGGGTCTAAAAACACCTCCATTGAGGTCTTAGCATTATCCTCAACACCCACTTGAGCATCCTCATCATTTGTGCTAGTATTATACCTGAACTCCATGTCCTTTCCATGGTTGGTCTTTGAGATTCTCCTAGGTTTCAAAGGAACAGAAAAGCACTTTGCATATTCCATGATTAGTATAATCAATCCTTCATGAATAATTGGGGCTCGAGGGTTTTTCTAACCTCTTTAATACCATTTTGCAATGAAGTTAGTAAATAATATAGGAAAGAGATTCATTTCTTATGCCTAAAATGGTTAAGAAGCATAAAATGATACCCAAAAAGAGAGGTAAACCACCCATTAAGAGTGAAATACCTCATGATTGCTTCATCTATCTCAACCTAGATAGCTTTGATAGAATTTTAGGCATAACCATCATAAGACGTTCTCATCAAATCATCCCTCTTGTTGTCTTTAAAGAAGATATTAAGAGAAACATCAAAAGTTTTATTTTCCTTGTAAAGCTTTCTACCCACAGTGGACAAACCATAAATCATACCAATAAAATCTTCAGTAATATCAATCTTAACACCATTCACAATAAAAACCTTGTTCTTCCACCTTGCCATGAACACCTTGTAAATTTGAGGATCAAACCCATGGAGGCATTTGATATACTGGGTGATACCACCTTTGATAAGAATTATCCACACCCTCTTGTTGTTTTTAGTATCATCACATTATACAGGCTCAACCCTACTCCTCCCCCCCCATATTCTCCAGATAGCAAAGCATAGAGTACCCAACACAGATGAAGCACTAGAAACAAGATAACCACAAAACCCCACCAAAAATGGAAGAAAATGGTCTGAAAAGCACCTAGAAACCATGTAAGTTGCCACTTAATAAGACAAGCAGTAATCATAATGCAGAACAACTGCATAAGCTCAAGCTTGTTGTAGTCCTTCAAAATCATAAGAATAACATCACAAGAGAGATGCCACCCCATAAACATAAAAGTAACCATAATTACAATGCTATTTACATTCATGAGAAATGATGTTTTGAACATCAAATAGGAGCACATCAAAAGACCCCCATTCCCTAGGCACCCCCATCACCCCTAAGTTAGCAAAGAGGTCGGCAACCCTATTACCCTCCTGGTAAATATGGGATATAAAGTAAGCATCAAAGGTATTAAGAATAGAAATGGATTCCCTTATTAAATACTCAATAGACCAACAAGAAGGTTGCAAATCTTTGAGAGATTATGATATTAAGAGAGTCTCCCTTGAGCCACACTCTTTTGAACCCTTTTGAATGAGCTAATTTGAGGCCATGATAAGCTGTAAAAGTAAAATATATAGTTAATTTACTTACATCCATTATTTGTGTAGGTTCCCATCAAGTATATCCACCATGATTGTCACTATAACAATTTTTCATCATATAAATTATGTTATATGAATTTTGTGGTCTTGAACTAAAAGTGGACAAGCTAATTGTATTTATATACGCATGTGTTTCATCATATTATAGTTGTATTAATAACATCAAATTGTTAAATGTGTCTTCAATGTAAAACAATAATTTCTTAAATGAATGGGTGAAGGATGAATAACTAACATGGAAAAAATATTTAAGAACTCATAGAAATAATGAGGAAGTGATTCATATGAATGATACATTGACACACATGATGAGAAAGGTGTTAAAATTTTAAATTACTAAATTTGTGTATTGCAATTAATTTTCCTACATATAAGCATTTAGAACTAGTCATTGACTTTCAAGAAATCATAAGTAATTATTTTAATGGGCTATATGGACATGTGGACAATTTGTAGATTGGGGTACTTAAGTGGATTTATTTAGATGTAAAGAAAATTATAACTATAATCAATAATAAAAATAGGATATGTACCTAGGCATACATTTATTTTCCCATGAGTCATCATGGAAATATTTGTGTTAGGAGTGAAGATATATGACTCTAAATTTTCTAGAATGTAGCCTAGGATCTAAAATGATAAAGTGTGCATGAGATTTTTATTATGAACATAGAGCTGATTGTAAGCATGGAAAACTAAGAGAACCTTTAGACAAAATATAATCTATAATGTACATACATAGAAGATTGCACACTAATTTTAGAATGCTTTGTGTTGAATTTTTTAGATAATAGCATATATATGTATATTAGAATTTAATAAGTCATATTAAATGTATCAAAAAATTATTATCAATAGGAGTATATATATCTAGTTAGTTTTAGGGCTTTAGTTTTTATGTCTAGGTTAGGTTTTGGTTTCTATATCTTTTAGGAGATATTATTATTTACAAGTTTTTTGTACATGGATTGAATATATTTAAATAGAAATGGATTTTATGAGATATAAAATTCCTTCTAATTATAAGATCAAAATAATCTAAAATACAAACCATATAATTTCAAACTATAGATGCTAAATCATATACCTAAAATATAAACCCTAATTAAAAACTATAAATGTTAAATATATAGCAAAAAAATTACAAATCCTAACCCAGAGGCCACTAAAACTCGCTACGTGCACAAGGGAGGAGGTGGTTGGTATGGTCTAGAGGTATAAATAGCTCCAAAAATGGGTACCCATTTCACCCTAGCTTCTCTTCCGTGGAAGTGTAGGGAAAAATGAATGGCAAACATATTTTTTAAAAATAAATAGCTTTACAAAATGGGTACCCGAAGTGTAAGGGGTACCAATTTGAATTTGGATCAATATCATGTTGATATTTTTTTATTGAAACTCCCTCTCTTTGTGGATCCAACTTCTTGCACTTACCCAACCATGAAGCACCATCAACATTACACACTCTAACTATCCTTCCCCTAGTATAGATAAGTTATAATCCTTTTTCTACATGGGTACCCTAGAAAAATTAAATAGCTTTACAAAATGGGTACTTGAAGTGTAAGGGGTACCAGTTCAGATTTTGGATTGGGATCCCATTCTTTTCAATAATTTTTTATTGAAACTTCCCCTCTTTGTCGAACCAACTTTTTGCACTTACCCAACGATGAAGCACCATCAACATTACACACTCTAGGTATCCTTCCCCTAGTATAGATAAATTCTAAACCTTTTTCTACATGGGCTCTATCTTTTGTAGCAAGATAGATACTTGAATCGACAACTTCTCATCATATGACACATTCCTATGACCAATACTTCACATATTGTATTGAAGTATTTTATATGACTTTTAATTTTGGGATCAAATACCATTCATTTAGAGGATGGTTGCATTCAAGATATAATGTTGGTTCCTCATATTTTAGCCAACCTCCTTTTCATTTTGGCACTAATAAGAAAGTTGAGTTCTCACCTCATGATGTTATTTGGGAGCTTCATGATCTTGAGATTGTTGTGGATTCAAGAAGTGTTGGTCATACATCTCACTTATACAAGTATCAATAAAAAATTAGCACACAAGAAGTAGTGATAGGTCTACCTAAGAGCCATGCAATAAGGGAATTTGTTGAGGTTGTTCACTTATTAAATATCACTAGGATTATTTTCCTAAAGTTAAGGCCACGTATGTGAAGGCATGTTTACAGTTGGTACATAGTGATTTTGTGTCATTTTTAAATCCTTCTTTTTTAGGGGCCAAGTATGTGCTCATTTTTATTGATGATTTATGTAGACATATATGGGTGTACTTTCTTAAGTTCAAGAGTGAGATATTCAATATTTTTAAGACTGAGAAGAAATTTGTGGAGAAGCAATTTGTTCTTTCCATTAAGAGGATATACATAGAGCATTGCATTCAACATCAACTTATAATTCCCTACATCCCTTAGTAGAATAGTTTAGCTAAGAGAAAGAATAGAACTTTATGAGAGATGGCAAATTGTATGCTTCATTCACAAAATATGGATTCTATCTTTTGAGTTGAAGTAGTCAATTGTGTCAATTACATGTCACATAAGGAAATGTGAAATATGGTCCTCTTGAGGAGGCTTGGTCCCATGTCAAGCTAGATGTATCTTCATTCTAAGTATTTGGTAGTGAGGCTTCAAAATATATTTCAAATAATGAATGAAAAGTCATGGAGAAGAAAATTCAACCACTCATATTTATTAGCTATCATGAGGATATTAAGGCTTACAATTTAGTTGATCATGCTTCCAAACACATCTTTTGCAAGTAGGATATCTAATTAGATGATAATTTTTTTCCAATAGATTCTCTATCACCAACTTTTCCCTTAGTACCTACTTTTCCTTCATCTCTTGAGGATTTTTTATTTCTAGAGGATGAGGATGTTGTTCCAAGTCCACCAACACCAATTACATGGACTTTTCCCTAATGGAATCACATGATTCTTGATGCAATAGGATATTTGGCTTATGATCCTTTAGATTCTTATTATACTCATTCACAAACATTAGGTGTTAGAATTTTAAATTCATGTCATTTTGAATGATCCTCAAAAGTTTTTAGATGTGATAGATATTCTTGAGTGGGATATAGTTATTGTAGAGGAGTATTCTTTTTTAATGAAGAATCATACTTGAGATTTAGTTTCTATTGATGCAAGTGGGTGTAGCACACCAAATATATATAGTCGATGGTTCTGTTGATAAGTATAAGTCTTGTCATATGGTGAAGGGGTTTTCAAAAATCAACATAATTGACTATTCTGTGATGTTTTCTCCTATTGTCAAGATGGATTCCATACATCTTGTACTTTCACTTGTTGCATCACAGGGATGGTTAGTTTATTATATAGATGTGAAGAGTTCCTTTTTGTATAGTGATCTTCATGAGGAGGTTTATATGGAGTAGCCTCCAACTTTGTGTAGGAATCTTCACTTGTTTGTAGGATTCATTATTCATTATATGGTATCAAACAAGCCCCTTGAGCGTGGTATGAGAATATGGATCATTTCTTTATTTCTTCTAGTTTCACTCACTACCATTTTGATCCCATAGTTTATACTCAAAGACAAGGAAATAATATTTTAATTCTTGTGCTCTCTATGGATGACTTTGATTCTTATAGGTAGTTCATATTCCATGATTTGAATTGTACAAGTAGCATTGATGGAGAAATTTAAAATGATAGAACTTGGAATTATACATTACTTTCTTGGTTTATAATTTATTTAGTCTTCAAATGGGATTATTATTTTTAGCAGAAGTATGATCTTGATTTTCTTTAGATATTAAGCATGCTTGATTTCAAGCTTGATCCCACTCCATTCTGGTCATGTGTTGTATCATCTTTTAGTTAATCCACTCCTAAAATTGATTCCATGATGTACATATAGTTGGTTGGAAATCTTTTGTACCTAACACATTCTTGTCATGATATTTCTTTTTGGGTTGGCCTTATCTTCCACTTCTCTTAGGATCCACATGAGAGTCATTGGAAGGTTTTCAAATGTATTTTGAGATAGATTTAGGGCATCTCACATTTTTGTATTCACTATGCATCTGGAGACTCTCAAGTTATTAGCTACATTGACTCAGATTGGGCTAGTGATGTTGATGATATGAAGTCTACTTTCAGTTTTATCTTTTTCCTTGGTTTTGGCCCCATTGAATGGTCTTGCAAGAAGAAATATTTTATTTTATTATCATCTACAAAGATAGAGTATCAAGAAGCAATTCTAGACAACCAGGAGATTCTTTGGATTTGATAGTTGTTGACCAAGTTTGGATTTCATACTAATAGTCTCACCATTCTTTGGTGTGATAATTAGAGTGCCATAAACATTTCTCATAACCTAGTGAAACGTCAAAAAAACTAACCATATTGATATCCACATGTACTTCATATGACAGCTCATCCATAATGGTTTTCTTAGCTTGGATTAATTTCCTATGAAGGACTAGGTTGCAGACATCTTCACTAAGTCTTTAGTACCACTTCATTATCTTTAGTTGTGATTGATGTTTGGGGTGAATGAAGTTATCCTTTGGGTGTCTTATTGAGTCATCCTTCCTTCACATTTCAATGTTTTCCTTTCACTTGTGTTTCTCTTTTGAGAATAGTTTTTTCTCAAAAGGTTTTCTCATTTTTTTTATTTGTAAGATATATCTTTTGTACATGGGTACCTCATGGCCTAGTTGTTGTTGGGGGGCGGGGGAGGGGGCGCATCTTTGTTTTTCATGCATTATTTTGTGCACTTAAGGGGGTTTTTGGTGTGAATGAGATACTTTATCTAGCCAATTACACTTGAGGACTTGTTCACACAAGTTATATCTTAAGCTTACTTAGATCATTTTCTTTTGTGTCTCATTTCATAAGGTTTAGACACATGACATGATTTGAGTATGTCTTAAGGTTATATCCTTGCCCATATAGCAAGGTCATCTTATTTTATTGTGTTCATACTGTATTCATTTATTATGTGGCAATATAGTAGTTCTCTCTTTCTATCTCTTTCTCTCTGAAGGGTTTTTGGCTTTGCTAATAGATTGGTGTACCTGTGAATTTTTTTGTATCTCCAAAAAAAATATTTAAAAGATTCAAAAGATATATTTTGCCTCAAGATTAATATTTTGATATATTTTAGATAGATGCACTTAAGATATTAGTTTATTAGGTTTATCAAATTTGATGTGTAAATGAACATTTTTTCCACTCACTCCATTACAACTCTCTTTCTATCATCATAATTAAACCCTTTATAAACCTTTATAAATTAAAATGATTATAAAATACAATGTTCAACCCTTTCTAAAAATATAAACATCTCATGTTTTAGAAATACACACGGTACTATAATTTTAAAATTATTTATATTATAAATTTAAAAGTTAATATATTATTTTTCATTCTTATTATAAAAACATATCACTTTGTAAACCATATTATATTGTTATGCAAACCTCTTCCTATAAAAAACGATAGATTTATCAAAGTAAAGCATTCTTATATACTTTATTACTACAAAACAATTTAAATTATATATATATATATATATATATATATATATATATATATATGTAGGTTGTGATGCATATTATTTGCACTAAACCTCATCACCTAACAAAATCAAAATCATATCTAAATTAATCTTTTCAATTATAAAACAAGTAATATTATTACAATACTTTTAAAAAAGAAAAAAAAATAAAAATAAAAATTACTCACCACTATATAACACATATTTTTCCTTTTCCTTTAATGTATTATCTTCATGCATATTATATTCTTCTTTTAAAAAAGAAAGTTTATCTCGTTATCTCCTTGAAAATTTTGCAAGAATTTTTTTTTCTTTGGCATATATCTTAAATGGATTTGGATATAAAGAAGCTATCCTTGATGATAAAAGGTATTCCTTTTGTTTTCCTTAATGCTTAACACGTATGAAGGTAGGGACGAATCAAAAGATGACACATATTCCACATGCATAAAAGTCTTAAAGTTTTGGAGATTATTTGAGAAAGGTGAAGTCTAAATCTATAAAGTTGATGGACTTAGATCTCTATGTAAATATGATAAAATCTTTGATAACAATCGAATTCTCTTTATAATTTTTTTATTGGATATTGTTGAAATAATGTGATAGCTTAATCATTTTATAAGAGAATAATTGTGAAAAAAATATAGTTTATGTAGTGTTATTGGTATGGAAAGTTTGATTAGATTTAAGATTAGTAGCTTTACAGTTATGCTTTGTAGATTTTTTTATGGGAATAATATTAAATATTTTATAGGTTTGTAAACAAGTTAAAAGATTTTGTTTGACTTTATATTGGTGTTGATAATTAAGATAGAAATATAGTAAAGATATGTGTATTATATGAATATTTTAATATAGATTTAGTATATTTATTCTAGTTATATATAATAAAATAGACCAATGCTATAAAAATTATTTTAGGGTAAACAATATCTATTATATTTGTATATCTTATTGTATAACTATTTTAGATATATTATATTATGATATGTCTTATAGTCATTTAGTATTTTATTTTATTTGAGTTATTCATATATTACATTGAAAAGTGTACATATAGACAAAAATCAGATTGTATTAAATGATTTATATGGCTAAATTCCAATGAACTTTAAGAAGAATTAGTAATACATTTATTTATAAATGTGTGTATTGATATACACAAGCATCATGCAACCATTTGTTTGCAAATATTTTGTAGGTATGGCTCAACCATGGTTGAATTTTAAAAATGAGATAACAAAAGAATATCAAAAAGAATATTGAAGGAAATAATGAAGACAATGTAAAAAATAAATAGATGCACAAAGAGAGGAACAAAGAAAACATGTCAAAATGATTATGATAAAGAAAGAGTTGTTAAACATATGACCAAATTGTCTATTGAAGAATTGAACATATAAAATTAAGAACATGTAGATATGATGAGAAGAAGTCATGCATGAGCATCTCAAATGATCAACATGTATTTGTAATCAAAGGAAAATCCTAAAATTATTATTAAGTGGTGTTAGCACAATAACAGAAAATCCTATGAAAATAACAAAGTACAATGGAAGTGAGGTGAAGACAAAAGGGATAGTGTTACCCTATGTCTCCACCTTCCATGATTAACCTCTGTTACACCTCCTAGCTTGCAGATAAACAACAATGCCCTCAGATTTATGAGCAACTATGACTAAAGACTAAGCCCTATGCAAGTGTTGAAGGATTTGCAGAAAATAAAAATAACCCTACAATGAGCTAAAATGGCTATGACTGTTAATGACTATGACCTAAGTTGACAGCAAATTGACATAGACTAAGAATGCAAGAAGTCAAAATATGCTAAAGACTGAGAAGACTGAGAGAGAGATCAAATGAGGTCAAAATTGCCCTTTTATAAAAATTGCAATTTTGAACGTGTGGCCAGGATGAAAAGATGACAGGAACCCTAAGATCAATGCTTAAGATTGAATATTGTTGTTTGCATTAGGGTTAGGTCAAAATTAGGGCAACGGGTAAGAATGAAGGGTGGAGATTGAATTATGAAATAATTCAATCAACGGTCGAAATTAAATGAGAAATCAAAAGTCAAGAATTAAATTGGAAGATAAGGCTGGCACGGACAAAGAGGTTGCTGGGGAAATTAAATAATAAGATTTATTTACTCCAGACAACTAGCAAGTAATTAAATAATAAAGATATTATTTAATTATGGAGGAATGTGATAAAAGAATTATTTTGAAATTAAATAATGATTTTAATTCAAAATTCAAGAGAATGGCCAAATTAAATAAATCAAATTTATTTAATTTTAATGGGAGAAAAAGCCAATGATTAATTAAATAATTAAATGAATTATTTAATTATAGTGGAAAATGGACAGAATTAAATAAATAAGAATTTATTTAATTTTTTAGAAGAAGGGGCCTTAATTAGTGACGTAATTAAATAAATAAAATTTATTTAATTAATCAAGAAGACATAAATGGTAAAGGGAAATTAAATAAATTATGAAATTTATTTAATCAAAGGAAGACTTTAGATAATTAGTGATGTATTAAATAAATAAATAATATTTATTTATTTAATAATCAAGGAGGAACAAATGACATGAATTGATTAAATAATTATGAATTATTTAATCAATAGTCGAAAGTGGACCAAGGACATAATTAAATATCTTAATTATGCTAGGACGAAAGTGGTAAAAATGAAGCTTGCAGGCCTAGGTCATTTTTAGGTGTCTACATTTTGCCCCTCTTTGTCATAATGTCGCTTGTCGTATTGTGACAAAGAAAATTAAGTCAAAGTATGCCCCAGTGAAGGTACGGAGTATTCTTGCCCCCTCGGGAAATTTTCAAATTTTGGGTCGGCGCCAGAAAAATTTGCAAAAGGTCCCGATAAATTAATTTGGTGGTCAGAAAAATAGCGGCACAGTCGGTTTCAAATTCTGACATGCTTAAAGCAACTTACGGAGAGGTCAAAGACGTGGAAATGAGCCTCCAGTATTAACTGCAGTTAAGAAATGTCAGTTTCACCCTATAAATAGATGGTCAAAGGGGTAAAACTCAATTCATTTTCACTATTCACCTTGTAAATCTTGAGAGCTCAGAGCAAAAGGTGCAGCAGCGACGATGGTGATTCCAGTGACAGAGCACCGCGGAGAGATTGTGAGGACCTTCAGACGGCCAGAGGGCTCAGGACCAGCGGTATGTACCCTAGACTTCCTTTGTCATTTTCTCGATTTACGTGCTTTTTAATGCTTTCTAGGTTAGTCAACGGATGCGTCGCGACGCATATGCGTTCGCGTAAGCCGCAAGTGACTTCGCGTTCGCCGCATTTGATGCGTCGCGACGCAAGTGCATAGAACAAACAAGCCGGACCGGTGGTTTGCGCCGCATTCGATTTTTGGTGCGACGCAAGTGCTTAACCAAATCGCAATTGACTGCTTGAAAGCCGCAATTGCGATGTTGCAACGCAACTGCTTATTGCAATGCCGCAAGTGAAATACCGCGCCGCATTCGCTAGGTGGCGACGCAAACGCCTAATTCGCGACGCAAGTGTAATTAAGCGACGCACTTGACTGCTTCAGACGCATTTGATTTTTCGAACGACGCAATTGTCGATTTGCGACG
>VDFB02083894.1:0-23103 GCA_007258455.2 Sequoia sempervirens
CCCTAGTCGACTAAGAAATGTAAAATGACATAGCTAGGGCATGAATTCACAACATGAGAAGTCACAAATGCTAGCATGAGTTCTTATGTAAATGAACACAATTGTGAATGTGTTTGATCCAATGGAAAAGTAATTGGCATAGATTTGCATGTCAAAAAACAAGGTATGAGATCAATTTGAGGAAGAGAATAATTGAATAAAATCACTTGCACACATTATGAATTATCTATCCAGAGCTAATTTTGTTGGCTATTGTTTGAAGATGGGGGTACTAAGGTAAAGGAGATCACTCAGTTTGAATTTGAAGCCATTGCATAGGAAAATGAGTAAATGGCATACAAACCCTAGATGCAGCCTACCAAAAATGAAATGATTCATTGAATTTCAATTAGAGTTATAGTATGATTTGTGTTGCTTCTTGACGAAGGTAGTTTTTTTTATATAAAGGAAATTTAGAGATATGAACCGGTTGGTTCATGTGGAGAAATTTTATAGTCACTGAGTGAATTGTGTTATTATGTCAGCTTGTCAAAATCTAGAATGTACACATTTGAAACTATTTACAGTTGTGTGTGAGAGTGAAAATTTAGAGAAAAATTTATGTATTGAATTGATGCATTATAGGTTTTGTAGAAAAAATTTATGCATACAAAAATTTGTAAATCAATAGAGGTGTTTGCCTTAGTTTTTGTTGAGTTGAAGCTTAGAGAAGGGTGTTGTAGCATCCGTGAAGTTGATGCTTCTAAAACAAGGATTTGGTACTTCCTTAGGGTTGGAGCCCTCAAAATTGTAATTGAACTTCATTGCTTGTGAGGCTTGATTAGGACAGTCAATCCTAGCAACATTTTTCTTTGTTTTTCTTTCACCTAGGGTTTTCTACTTATATTTTGTGTTATGTGTTGATATCTTTTGTCCTTGTGGTTATCATATCTATTTATGTTTTAATCTACACGTGAGTTTAAGGTTTGAATTTGTATAAGGGTTCTTAGGTCTAAAAGTTTTAATATCTACTAATCCCCCCTCCATTAGTACATTGTTGTGTTCCAACACTTCTCTTGGGCATAATGTAGTTTCCTAATGAAACTATATGACCTAATATGAAAATGCACACTTTTTGTATCAAATAAATTGTAAAACCAAATTTTGATAGAAGATCTAAGAATGGAAAACTTTTACATTTTTATCATATAATTTTGGAGCTGATTTGGAAAGACTAAGTCACTAGGATGACTATGTCATTGTTGAATTATCTCAGAGCTAAAAATGCAGTCCTACCCTTTGATTCTTCCTTTGTAACTTTTTGTTTTCAAATCTACAGTTGTAATAAATTTGGAATGAAATGGTTGGGGGTGGATATATATTATTTTTCCTCAATCAAACCCTTGTTGTGGTATTTTTACCTCCGCAACTACCCAATAAATTGATTGATAAAAGTGCGTGTCTTCTTAACCTTAAGAAAATCTAAGGTTGTAATGAGATAAAATGCATAAAGACCTACTTAAGTCCATTATAAAAGGATTCCTAAATGATAAATGGCAATATTTTCCTAAGAGAATGTCAAATACACTTAGGAAGTTTGAAACAAAAAGATACCACATGTTGGGAAACAAGTAGAATGAAGCTTGTTGATGAGAAAATTTTGAAAACAAGTCATTATGTTGTAGAAAATAGCCTAGAGCACTCTCTAAACCTAGATTCCATCATTTCCTTCTATGGGCATCAAACTCCATTCATTGAATGAAACTCAACCAAATATGAAAATATGCTAGCAAACCTACAAATTCAAATGTATTTGGTAGAATACAATGATATCTTCTTCCTTTTATCAAAATTTTCCATTAGTTATCAAATGGTTTAATGAATAGGTATTTATAAGAATTTAATCAAATTTTCCAAAAAATAGATCCTAATTATTGATATTTGAGATTTGAAATTCAAATAATAAACGATTTTCCTTGACATATTAAAGCTTGGAGAAAAAATAGGTAGAACAAGTCACCTAGGGTGACTATGTCTCAACCCTATTTTGTTAGGAAAATTGTGTCTCAACCTTGCAATTATATAAAGGTTATTGTTGATAGAATATATATATCATAGTTACACAGATAGGTGTAATATAAAATGGCATCAAGGCGAGGAGTGGGATGCAAGAAGAATTTTTTGTTAACATTTATAGGAAACTTCTAAAATGGCTGACATACATTATATAAATGATACATTGTAAATCTAGACCGTTAATTATTAGGTTTTATATCTAATGGTGAATATTTTATTGGCCTTTCTTTCCATAGAATGTAACCCTATTTTAAGAGGGTGTTGTAATATGACTACAGTAGAGATGGTGATGTATTCTAAGAGTCTGATAGTATTCATATTATCTCTTGATATTTGAGTGGTGATAATCTTGTGAGAAGCTTGCTCTACAAGTATATTGTAATGATTGTGATTTACTGAATAATATATTGGACAACTTTTGGAGTGTGGGGTTTTCTTCCCAAAAGGTTTTTCCCCACATAAATCACTATTTCATGGTATGCATGATATTTATGTTAATTTATGGTTATGTTTTTGTAATTAAAGATATGGAATTTTTTACATTATTCTCCTCTCAAGATTAGTGTAGGAAGTTGTTCCACTACCTTAGCTTCCTTAGAAGTGGTATCAGAGCCTGATCACCTTTGGTCTTAGTTGGTTGTTGGGTTTTTTGGACTAATCCAGGTTTGAGTGGGAGCTTGTGTAGAAGAGATTGTGTGATCTTGTTGCAAGAAACTTTAGATGTCAAGTTCAACAATGAAAATATAGGAGGATAAGTTTTCTAGAAATAATTTAAAACATGGAAGCTGAAGATGGAGGATATATTGATAAATAGGGGTCTGTGGGATGTTGATGAGAATGTTTTAGGGAATGTAGATCCTACTTAGGCTAATTAGTATGATGTAATGGACCATAAAGGGAATGGTATAATCAAATTGTGTTTGGAAAACTCTATTTTAATTAATATCCATGAGGAGACCTCTGCACTTAAACTATGGAAGAAGCTTGGTGAGATGTATTAGGCCAAATCTTTAGTGAACAATATTTTATTAAGGAATAAATTGCATTCCTTGAGAATGAAGAGGGTGGACGAATCACATACCACCTAGAGCCATTCAATATGTTGGTATATATGTTGACATCAGTTAGTGTCAAAATGGATAAGGAGGAAAAATATCAGATTTGCTAGTTATTTTTTATGAACCAAAATTAATCTCACCACTTCCATTTGAATCTACCAAAATTAAATTGTTATCAAGGATAAGGATTAGCCAACACTTGAGTAAAATTTTTGAGGTCCTTACTTCTTCAGTTTGGGCTTTGTGAGACCCTAAAGGGTAATCCTATTTATTCTCATAAGATACTCATTCAGTTAAAAGAATTTCCACACATAGATTTATTCCTCCTAAGTGCAAACAAGAAACATCCATCAAAGGTTTGGCAGACATTTCAATAAAATATTATCTATTGCGAGGAATAAAATAATAAAATTAGGACATTATAATTGATCTTTTTTTAATGATTTCATTCCCATTTCAACCTTGTGGTTAGGTGCATTACTAATTCAATCAAACCTAAGATAAGCTAATGAAGAAACTAGTACCTTTTCCATAGGGCTAATGGATTCACCTTTGTAATACATTAACAATTCAATCCAGTAATTGATGGACAATTGATATACCACTTTGTAGCATTCACCTCAATGTGTTCAAAACATAGCTTCTCACCCAATCCTACATGTTTCCCTAAAAAAGAATGACCTTATTTCAACATTAAATAAACCCATTGAATTGAATCATAAATAAACTCATTCATTTAGTTTAAACAATGGAAGACAAATGAAACTATCATTAACAATTTCATTCATAATCTACAAGGAAATACACAGTGAGAACAAATATATGAGAATTTATATTTTCTATTACTGGTGTTATTGTAAAACATTTCAAGATCATTTCATTATGACTCATAACCTAAAATTATTCCTGTTAATATTCATTAGTCTATCTATTTACATTTTTCTCCTTTTCTAAGCTTAGTTTTCCACCTATACCCTTTATGAGACTCAAAACTTTGACCTCTCATAATTATCCCTAAAATCCCTTTTATAAAACATGGGAGAAACAAGCATCTAGCTTAATTAAGATTACATTTCGCATTTCATTTCAAAACCAATTTCACCCCAATTCAAGAGATTCCCTAGATGGTTAAATGTAATCATTGAAAAAGTAGGGGAAGACAAAAGAAAAAATTGTTCATGAGTTGTTGCTGGGGAGTAACCAAATCACCATAGGGTACTGATAGTCATTATGTAGTGTCCACATCAAGCAAAATATTCTTCAATATATCAATGAAAATACTTCCATATCAGCATGGAAGAGTAAAAGACAAAAATAATGGACACATTGAAGAGAAAAATCTTGATGTAGGGGCAATGGTGTCATCAAAAACTAAGCACAAGGAGAAGACACTACTATGAGTCGTCAACATTAGAGTATACTCATCTCTACCTTGTTTGTGATGTGACTAGATGAACCATTACTACACCCTTGTTAGAGTCATCAGAGAGCATGATGGGAGAATTATGTTTTCCTAGGTAGGCCTTGTGACTCCTGGCCCTCCTCGTAGGATTAGCTAGCTACTTTCCCTTAAACTTGACCAATTCTTTTGAAATGGTCATGTTTCTTAAGTTGTAAGTACTCTGGAAAATGGTTTTCTTTTTTTGACTATGAGCCTTCGTTTTACTCTTTCGAGCAATAGAAGTCGCAGGGACTCCTTACTCAGCCACATGCATATTTTCATGGCATTCAAACACACTGAGTTACCTAGACCTCCTAGTTGGCTCAATTGACTCACTTGACTTAACCATTTTGAAAAACACAAGGTAAAATATTTACCAAATCTAAATTGAGAAAAGACTAACCAACTTGAATTCTTGAATTAGAATTGAAGGACAGTAAACCCACAAACCTAGACAATTTCAACTAGTCCCAAAAAATATAAAACTCCCAGAAAAAGTAGAGCATGAATTAAAGAGAGCTCATACAAAGAGTCAACTTACCTAGGACAAAAATAGTAATACTTATGTAATTGAGAACTTGACACTCATAGAATTCTTCAATGACCCACACTTCACATATTTTTCAAACTAAAAATGGTGAAATCAAATGGAAGGGAAATATGAATTAAATAGGAAATTTGGAGCATGTAGCTATTAATTATTGAAGAGATCGTCATCTAAGTGAGTTGATAATTGAGTAACTCATCTTTCAATCTTAATTGTTGATCATTGAGGATTTAAAACTTCATCAATGGAAACCTTGAACATCATTTCTAGCCTTTTACAACTTGTTCCTAAAAAATGGTGATAGCATCTCAAAAGTTGCCACATCTTCCCTTAATCTTCATTAGTCAGTTGTGATATAACAATTAGCATGCATCACCAACCCAATTTTTCCTTTTTCATTTATATTGAAAAAGTACAAAGAGCCATCATTTTAAGAGAATATCCCCTAAAATTTCCAATCACATGTCATAAACTTGCATCACCCCTTAGGTTTAATCAACAACAAGAGCATTGGCATGATGAGATTCAAACCATTGGATCACTACTCATTTTGGAGATCTTCATCACACATCTCACATCACTTATTCATACTTAAAAATTTAGACCATATTAGTGACATCTTGGAACCAACGATGACACCATATTATGCCATGTGAACCTACATGAAAATATAAGGCACCAAAGATATCACTCATGAGAAAACCTCAGATCAGTGAAAGAAAACCTTGAACAAAGCACCTCATCTCTCATCACCAACTCAAATCCTAACATTTAGAACCCATCCATAATGAGTGAGACAAAATAGAATACCACTCATCTCTTGTCACCAATTTGAACAAGACAACTCCACACCCATCTACAATGAGCAATGGAACACAAATCAAAGAGCCAAGAGGTCATCGCTCTTCACCCATTTGAAATTAAAAACTTAGAGACAAACCATAATGAGTGACAAGAGAATATACAAGAAGCACTAGGGTCCATCGCACATCGCTAATTCTCATCATGAAATTCATGAGAAATTAGTGATGTGAAAGAAGCCAGAAACAATGATAGTAGCTCATGTTGCAAACATGGCTGCCGTTGCACCAAAAGATTGACCTTTTAATGCCTTATACAACTGTTGGATTTATACAAGATCAATATCCACATGAGGTGGTTAAACCATGTCATGAAGCCCAAGCACAACACTGGACTATGCCTACCACAAGAGGAGACCAAGGGTCACACCTTGCAACAATCCCCCCCCACAACATAAGCGTGGGGTTCAAACCTGTGACCTCGACTTTGATACCAATTGTTGGCCTTGTCATTGTACCAAAAGGTCAACCTTTTAATTCTTGATACAACTACTAGATTTATACAAGATCAAGATCCATAGGTGGCAATTAAACCATGTCATGAAGCCCAAGTGTAGCATTGGACTACACCCACCACAAAAAGAGGATACCAAGGGTCACACCTTGCAATAGCTCACATATCACACATTTATAATGTGAATATTGAAACCCACAACCAATCCATGATGTGTAAAACAAAGGAAATGCTACTCATCGCTAATCACTGATGCAAGTTTTTTTCAATAAGTGATTAGAGATGATCAAAACAAAAGAAACATCACAAAGCACTCATCTCCCATTTTAATTTTCATTTCAAAAACCATTTGTGATGAGCGATGAAGATAAACAGTGGACGAGACTTAAGTGAAACAATTTAGAAAATTCCCACAAGTTGTTTTAAGATGGGGACCATCTAGGATGACATATAAAAGGCCTCAAGGACATAGAACATAATACTTTAAAGGATGTAAAGTGCAGACAAAGTGAATTGATAAACCTTACAATATATGATAATTTCATATCTAGGCATGAGGGATTGGTTAATCCATGAGTGTTAATGACTCAATATTTTTTAAGATGACCAACAACGAGTAGTAGAAGGTGAATGATGGATTAGGGTTTTAACAAGAGATTTTCCCTAAGGTTTTCTTGGGTGATATTTTTATAGAAACATCCCTAGGAAATATCAATGAACAAATATCTAAGTCTAGACACTTGAAACTGACTAAAATTGGAAAATTTGGAAATGAAACATGAATTTTTTTAGGGGTTCCATCAAGATATTGCTTTGTTCTTTATCTAATTCATGGGATTCCCTTATTATGGCTATGGGGAGTACTATTATTTTGAAGATTGAATATATGGTGGGTTCTTTTCTTTCTAAAGAGATGAGGAGGAAGGTATCCATCACTACCAAGGAGGCCCTAAATTTTCATGGAATACCTAAGGGAAAAGCTAAGAAAAATGAGAAGTGTGACAAATCCAAGTCCAAGGGGAGATATAAATCTCCTCAAAAGTCCAAAGTAATTGTTTGGAACTATGGTAAGCCTAGAAATGTTTGTGAGGACTACAAAGAAGAAAAGAAGAAATTTGATTCTAATTTTGAGTCTAAGAAGGAAGACGGAGACACATTCATTATAGTTTGGCAATTCATGCTAGTAATTATGCATGGTTAATTGAATCAAGTGCATCTTTCCATATGACCTTTAATAGAGATTTATTTTATGAATATGAAGAATTCTGTGGAGGTAAGGTGTATTTGGGTGATAATTCTCATTTAGAAATGGTTGGTCATGTTAAAGTTAAAATTAGGTTTCCTATTGGTAGAATGAAAAGGATTAATGGTGTGTTGCATATCCTTGGATTAGCATGAAAATTTTTATCTGTGAGAAAAATAATAGATGCGGGTGTGTAGACAGTATTTTTTGATTAGGATGCAAAAAGGTCATATGTGCTATGGTGATTTATAGAGGTTTCAGATATGGTACATTGTATAAGCTTGATGCATGCACTATTGAAAACAATATTACTTATGTAAAAATAAAGTATGTGGAAGAAGTGAGGGTTTCACCTTTAGAAGATGGTCATGGATTTTGGGTACCCAAGGGTGTTCTTTCTTCTGAAAAAAAGTTACATATAGAGAAAACTATGTTATGGCACCAGAGACTTGGCCACATTGGAAAAAAGGGTCTAAGGACCTTGAAAAATAAAACACTTTTTGAAGGTTTTTCTAATTGTAATCTTGAATTCAATTTCTATAAGCATTGCATTTATGAAAAGTAGTTTTATTCGAGTTCTCATAAATCTTGTGGTGTATTGGATCTTATTCATTATAATTTGTTCAGTCCTATAGATGTTCCTTCGATTGGTAAATCCACATATTACGTTTGATTTATTGATGATTATAGTAGAAGGACATGGGTGTATTTTCTAAAGAGTAATTCTAAAGTATTCAGTTGATCTAAATAATTTAAAGAAATGGCCGAGTTACAAACTAGAAAGAAAATAGAATGTTTGAGGACTAATAATGGCAGTGAATTTTTCTCTAATTATTTTGATAGATACTAGAAATATTATGGTATTCATAAAAAGAAGACAAATTTCTATTCTCCACATCAAAATGGAGTTATAGAAAGAATGAACAAGACATTGATGGAGAAGGCTAGGAGTATGTTGAGTGGTGTTGGCCTAGAACAAAGGTTTTGGTTTGAAGCTATTACCACTATTTGTTACCTGATTAATAGGTCTCCTACATCAGCTCTTCTTGATAAGATTCCTATAAAGGCATGGTTGAGTCACAATCCTTCATTAAGACATCTTAGATTTTTTTGTTGCAAGGCATATGAACATGTGACAAAGGAGAAGAGAACAAAGTTGGAGAGCAAGGCTATGAAATGTATCTTCATTGGATATAGTTGTTACCAAAATTTCACCTAACTCATTTTGGTAGAGTTGAAATAGTTGTTACATCTAAGGTGAAGGGGCCTTCAATAAATTTCTACTAATCTTATTCATTTGCATTAGAAGTTTCAAGTGGAGTTCAATTTTTATTATGTGGTGATTTACAACAAGAAGAGATTATTCAAATTACATAATATTGTTGTATTTCATTCTCTTTGAAAATGAAAATGTATACAATGTTGTTGTTTCATTCATTGAAGATCAAAAGAATGCTTAAATATCTCACACGAGCCATGGGAGTGACTAAATTGAATTAATATAAGAATGGATGCAAGATATACATCTAAAGATTAATTAAAGGAAACCACATGAGAAGAGATCATATCCATCATTGCCTTAAGGGCTGATGTAGATGTTGGTCCTTCAATCTTTAGCTTGATCTTCCTATCTTCAGCTCCTCGTATTCCCAATCTCTAGATGCACCTACAGATGATTGAAATATTTTTTTAGAGCTTAGGACATGGAATCTAAAGGAAAACAAAGGCCTAAATGAGCAATGAGAGGTTATTTTTGTACCAGGGATGGTGATTAATGGGATAATATTTAAAGTTACAAAAGTGATGAAACTTGGAAAATCATTCTTATTAAAGGTCAAGAACCTTGTGAACCATGGGAGAGACTTTCATTGAATCAATATTTGAAGTTTGAATCTCTTCTAAGTGCAACAAAGGATTAATATTGATTAAATCTTTTTCTTCAACAAATCATGCAACAGGGAGCTTCCTGATGTGATAGTTGTAGTTTATTTTCAACACTTTTCAGTAATATCAAGCAAGTATTTCAAGGAGAGGAGGGTTTCTTTTTTCATTTTTCTCATAGGGGTAATTACAAGAGAAATTTCTAACACATATTTGCAAAATGAAATTAAAGCCCAAAACAGAGAAAAGAGGATTTATATACCTTTTAGTAGTGCAAAATTAAATGAATAGCTTTTCACATCAAATACAAAGAACAACATGATAAATCCATGAGATTTTACACAATAAAATCAAGAGAATCAAACCAAAACCTAGGGTTTGTAAAACCCTCTAGTATACCTAGATTTATTTCATCTTCAGATAAATAATGGAACACAAAAACCTCAAGTTTCTTTTTCCACAACCAAATAAATTAGCATGGAAAACATGACTTCTGGGTGTTTTTTTTTGTTTTCATTTTTAGCTCATTGAAAGTCTTGATACAGAGAAGATTCTTTCAGAATGGAAGTTAATTTAAAGAATGTACGTGATGTACATAAATGATCAAACCCTTGACACAAAGTAGAATAAAAGCAATAGTAGCCATGGAGGCCTACAAAATGATATATACCCAAGAAATAAGAAAAGTCACCACAAATTTCAAGAAGCAATAGAGGTCACTAAAAAATGCAAGATATACAAGCCACAACCACAAAGTAGGAAAGGAATTATTTATTCTACTCATAAGAAATTTATATTCAACCTTAAATGTATAGATGACAAGGCCATACTTCTATTAGAGAGATAAAAAAACATGGAGGTAAAGATTATACAAATATTAGAAGAATTTCTTTTCTTTTTTTGTTGCAAACAAAGTCCAAAATGTGCAAAAAATAGCAAACCACTTGGCCTCAACTTTGAAAGCTTCAAAAACTCCATGAAAAATAGCTTGAAGACCTCTAGTTGTGTTTAATTTAATTCCAAGAACTCAGTACTCAATGAAACCCTAGCAATGGTTGTGCATAAAAAAAAACAAAGAAAATGTTCTTCAGAGAATGTAAAATGATTCTAATGGATTAGATTAGGGTTTCTTTTTGTTTTCTCAAGAAAAAGTCCCTAAAATCTTAGCCAATAAGTGATTTCAATCACTTTGTTTTACAAATTTTTTACCATTTTTTAATATTTAGGGTTTTCCAAATATGTTAAGTTCTCCTCATATTGTTGTAATGGACTTATGCAAATATTAGAGTGTACGAAAATACTCAAGGTAATATTTTATAATTTACTTTAATATTTGTTTAATTTGTTAACCATTGCTCATTCATGTGAATTTCTATGCAAGGTGTATACTGGAGTTATTCTTTTGTGCATTAATGAGTGAAGTTGAGCTAAGTAGAGACTAAGGATTTGAGTGATTCATGTACTTGAGATTACTGGAAGGTTCGTTTTGACTTAAGGTCAAACTAGAGTGGTTTTTGAGTCTTCTTTGGTCATATTGATCGTGAGGTGGAGTTTGGAGTTGTTCAAGTCCAATTTACATTAGTTCTGACCCCCTTTTTCATGGGTTTTCATCTTTGCTTGTGAGAGGGATTTTGGGAGATATTTTTCACTATTAGTTAGTTGCTCATGCCACCTCTTGGTGACTTGGAGTTACCTATTGTATATATTGAAAAAGAGTCTTTTCTCTTAGTTCTTGATATTTTCCTTTGCATTCTACAAAGAGATATTAGCTTGTAACTAACTTTTACAATTGATTAATATATACACCAACTTTTACAAGTTGTTTTACTTTTTTAATTGCAGATGAATTCCTTTTATTTTTTGATAAAAGATCAAGTATTTTCCTTCCATATTTCATGTGTCATATTTTATGTATGATTTGAGATAAATTTACTATGTTTAAGTCTTAAAATTCTATTTTTTTGTCTCATTCATAAGTTCATGTACACACTTTTATATCAATCTCATAGGTCATATAGTGTGCAAAAGATTAGTTTTAATCTTTCTAGTTGTGAAAAAAAAAATTCTTTCAAGAAGGATAAAATTGTAGTGCCATTTGTGTGAATCACTTATTTGTTTTCATTTTTCAGATTAGGTTGTGCAAAATGGATATATCAAGAGTTACGTGAGATTCAAGCTACATTTTTATAATTCATCTAGGTGCATCACTATCCTTTTGGGTTGAGGTTTTTGTCAATTCACTTCAATTCCTTCTATCCCTTTTCCTTAAAAAAAAAACCATTTATTCATTAGAAAATCATGAGGGAGCCAAACCATAATCTAGATATTCATCTTCACTATGAGCATACCCACATGCTTGAAGATGTTTCAATGTTTCATGAGATTTATTTGTGTATAAACTTGGCATCTGGGTACAATTTACATGAAAATAATTTTTGGAACACCCAACAGGACTCTTAAGCTCACTTCAATGAAAGAATTCAAAGTTTTCAAGCTGCTCTTTTGAAATATACAATAGTGTTTTACCTAACAGAGGTTTAAATTTTTATTTGGCGAGTCTATTTTTCTAGTTTTAGTGTAGATTTAGTAGTAAATGAGAAGAATTTAGACAAGAGGAAGTTTTGATCACTTTGAATACCTATATCTCTCATCACCCAAGAGAAAAGGTAGAACAACAAGAAGGAGATTATGAAGATCAACATCACATTCAACAATGAGATCTCATTCTACTCCTCCTAGTCTCTTGGGTTTGCAAGTTTAATAGCAGTTTTTCTAGCATGTCCATTACTAATAATTCAAGCACCAAATCTAAGAGTTCAAGTAGCTTTGATGCCCATAGAACATGCATTTGTACCATTCAAAATGGGCATCCCATTGAATCTGGAGCTACATGATGACATACCAATGGCTACACTCAAAACTCTATCTATTTTCACTAGTGTAGATCAAACTAAACAAGTAAAGTATATGAGGGATATAGTTTCACTTTTTAGAGTTCATCACATTACGAAAGAAAATGTGGCATTGATAATTTTAGTAGCATCATTTAAAAGAAAAGTACTCCAGTGGTTTAGAGATTTTCCTGTTAATACTATTGCAACACGGGATGACTTGGGAGCAATGGTAAGACATTCACTTGATCATGCATTCTTGTATTATCTAAGAGAAATAAATAGTGATATTTTTGTAATGATACAATCTATGGGTGGAGTTACATTACTTGTAGTATTTGACATAGCTATTAGAGAAAAGAATAGCCTTATTCAAGCTGGTAAAATCGCACCCAAGCCTCTTATGCCTATTTTTACTAATATTCATCCTTTCATGCCTATTCAAATACCTCATATTTCCCCATTAACTATTGTTCCAATAGTAGGATATCGAGTTGTTCAAAGTAACATTGTTCTAGGACATTTAGACTTGCAAGAGCTTAGAGGTACCCGACAAGAAATGGAAAAATTGTTGTAAACTATTAGCAATGACTTATTGAGCCTTAAGAAACAACAAGGTAAGAATTTTAGACCATACAAAGCTCCATTCCAAGAAAATAGACTGCCTTATCAGGCTAATTATCAAGGATAGAGGAGAAATTTCAATGCAAGGCCTAATCATCCATATAATCAAAATGTTGCTAACTCTTCAAAAGAGCTTGTACAAGTGCAAAACAATATGACACAAGATTATGTGTGGTTATATCCATGTAATCAACCTCATAACTAGGCTACGTGGATGAATGGAGTGGTCAATCAGGCTCTTATGGTACAAAGTAACTATGTTGCCTTTGAAAGTGCAAGAAAGGAGAATAATGATCCGAAAGATCCTCAAGAATAGCATAATGACCTTGATGTTACCATGATAAAATAGAAAAGTAATGAATTTTGTGGAGTGAATTATGTTCAAGGATAGAACCAGTCATCTCCCTCCATTGCAACCAATAGAAGGTCAAAGAAAAGGGTTGTTGACCTAAGAAAATAAGTTGTTACTAAGGAGTAGAAAGTTGATAAAGAATAATAGCAAGTTGGTAAAGATAAAAACAATAATTTTGCATCCCAATAGGGGTAGGTTTAGCCTTCTACTTCTCAGAACATTCAAAATTTTCCAAGAGGAAAAGCTCAAATTGCAAAGGAACATAATAAAAATCAATTTCATCCTTTACACTCACAAATTGGAGTTGTTGTTTCCAATGTACAACAAAAGGTTACTTTCCCTACATTTAATAATGTTGATCATATGAGAAAAGCCATAATTAGCTTGTCCATGTTGGATGCATTGCACATTCCTGGGCAAAGGATTTGATAGATGAGGCTTTAGCTAGGATTTCAATTTTTGATGAATATACTAAAGAGCAACCTATAGTTCTTGCAAACAGTTATGAAGGAAAGAGTGAGCATCCAACCCAAGAGGTAAAGCCACCTTATTTTTATGTAAGTTTGATTATTGGTGATGATATACTGCATAAGTACATGATTTACTTAGGATCAAGCATCTTTGTTATGCCTAAATAGCTGGTAGATAAGTTAGGATTGGTTTATGAGCCATTGTCAAAAGGGGTAGTTCAATTAAATGGTACAACCATTAAGTTTGTTGGAGTGATTAAAAGTCTTAGCCTTACCTTACATGCTTGTCCAAACATTTGAATCCCACAAGATATTTATGTCATTCATTTTCTGACTTCCTTTTCCATTTTCCTTCTTAGAGATTTTACTATAAAGTTGGGTGGGTATTTATCATAAAATTGGTCACATATGCTTTTGAGGACTAGATATCATACTAGATTGACTGTTAAATTAGATCGACATGCTAAAGACAATATTGAGACTTATGTTGCAAATCTTATAAATGAAAACTTACCTATCCATGAGCAAGAGGATCAATCCATAACCCTAGACCCTAGTGTACCTATTGAGGGAATACCTGATATAAATTTAGATGAGTAGGTAGTTGAGAATCATGAAGTTGATCCTTTCACTCACATGGATGAAGTGGGTTTGGGAATTTATATGATTAAAGATCCTAATTTAACTGTTCCAAATCTGGTCAAAGATGAAAAACAACCAAAACAACAAAGTAATCAACTGAAGCTATATTTTGATGGATCAAGAAGTAAAGTAGGTGTTGGTGGGGGAGTCTTGCTAATTTCACCTAATGGAGAAAGGTATTAGACAACACTTCACTTTTCCTTCAATTGCTAAAACAATACTATTGAATACGAGGAACTGATTCATGGCCTAAAGTGGTCCAAAAAGAAAGGTGATAATACGAAAGGTGATAAAGTGAATATGAGGCACTGATTTTGCAAGTATTTGGTGATTCTGAGTTGATAACAAATCAGGTAAGAAATATGAATGTAACAAAAATTGATGTGCTCAAGTTGTATAAGCATAGAACTTGGGATTTAATTGAATAAATTGATGCTTTCAATATTCTATCTATTCCTAGAAATTAAAATAAGCAAGTTGATGAACTTGCTTCCATAGGATCATAGTTTGATATTCCAACTAATATACATAATGTAGTGGTATAATGGTATGTAAAAGTAGTTGTGAGATCTTTTTTCCTAGATAAAAATGTTAGTTGGTAGTATTTTGATAGGGATGAGTAGATTACTAATTTTTTGATGGAAGAAGCATAGTTTTCTGCTAGAAACCAACAAAATTTTAAGCAAAAATATGATAATCAGATTCTACAATTAAAGTTCAATAAGAATCCCAAAGGTTTGTTGACCTTAGAGTCAATTTTTAACACTTATGATCAATTTAGAAAGGATAAATCTAGCATATTAGTGAAGTAAAAACACTATGAACCAATTGGAATATTCAGAGATAAGCTTCTCAAGCTTAGAAAAGTTGTACCAAACAAGAACAAAAAGATTTTATCTTTCTTTTCCAAGAATTCAGTGATGTTTTTTCCTGAGAGTATGGAGATTTAAAGTCTTTTAACTCTAAGTTAGCTCAACAGACTATTGAGTTGGAGCCCAATGCAAAACCAGTGAGGTAGAAGCAAAGGCCTCTAAATCCCAAGTTGGAGCATCTCATGAAAAGAGAATTGAGCAAACTAATTGAAGGTGGTATTATCTTTCTGATAAAGCATACATCTTGGATTTCTAACTTGGTACATGTTAGGAAAAATAACAGTGAGATAATTGTGTGTGTTTATTTCCATGATCTAAATAGAGCCTCTCTAAAAGATCATTACCCATTACATTTAATGGAGTATATTTTACAAGTTGTTTTAGGTTCAGAAAGGTTCTTATTTTTGGATGGTTATTTAGGGTATAAGGATATTTTGATAAAAAAGGAAGACCAGTTCAAAACAACCTTTACTGCCAAGTGGGGTACCATGGCTTACAAGAAGTTTCCCTTTGGTTTGTCCAATGTAGGGGAAACCTTTCATGAGCAATGGTAATGTCTTTCCAAGGCCTTATTAATAGGTTTTTTCTTATGTATTTAGATGATATTATTGTATTTTAAAGAAGGATAACAAAATTTTTGATCATCTAAGGAAAATGTTTGAAAGATGCAGAGAGTATGAGGTGTCACTAAACCCAAAGCAAAAAAAAATTTCAGTCCATGAGGGGAATCTTCTTTGGCATATTTTTTCAAAGCATGATATCACAATTGAACCAAAAATAATCATAGATATTATAGCTTTACAACTACATAAGAAAGGTCTAAAAATATTTCTAGGCAAGACTAATTTTGTTAGGAGGTTCATAAATAACATTGCAACATTATTGTAGCCTCTTATAGCTATGTTGAAAAAGAACATTCCATTCAGATGGACTAAGGAAGGTAAGATCAGTTTTGAACAAATCAATGAGGCTCTTGTAGTAGCCTGAACACTTATTAACCAAAATTTTGATAAAAATTTAATAGTATATGCATTTGGGAGTGTTGACACAACTTAAGCCATCCTTTTTTAGTAGAATGAAGAAGGATTAGAGAAGCCCATGGCTTTCTTTAGTCAAGTTCTACATGATTATGAAGTCAAATATTCATTTGTAGAAATGCATGTACTAGCTATAGTAAGAAGCCTTAAGATATTTAGGTATATGATCTCAAATAACAAAATATAGCTAGTAGTTTCTCATTCAGCAGTTAAAGATATTTTGCTTAGCAAGGACATCAATGATAAAATAGCAGACTGGATTACAAAGGTGATGGAGTATGACATTGATATTAAAGTCATGAACCTTGTGAGAGGAAAATTCCTATGTGAGAATCTTGTTGGTAATGAAGAAAACAACAAATTAACTAAAGAGAAAGCAAAAATAGTGCTCAATAACAAAGAAAAAGTTGTTGTTCCAACTTCAATAGTATATTCGATTTACTAAATGATCCATTACATACATACTAGTGACTATCTCGAAGGTTTGGACAAGTCAAAACAAAGGTATTACAGGATTCAATCCATCTCTTATGTTGTAATTGATGGAATTTTGTACAAAAAGCATTTTTATGGTGTCTTAATCAAATGTGTTAAACCAGAATAGATTGAGAAAATTATGAAATAATTTCATGATGGGCTCTCTCGAGGCCATTTTGCACCAAGAAAAAATATATAAAGTTAATGAGAGTTCGGTATGATTGGCCCAATTTATTTAAAGATGCCCATAATTGGGTAAAAAAATGCAATAAATGTTCAATATTTTCAATAAAGTAGATGCTTGCAACCTTGCCTCTGCATTCAATTCAAGTGGAGTAGCCTTTTGGAAAGTGGGGACTTGATTTCATTGGTCTCATTAACCCACCTTTGAGTGCTAGGAATAAATGGATACTTACTGTGAATCCCTAATTCGAAGTTCCTACAAAAACACAACAACAAACAATGTTAGAGAGTCATCTTGTAAGCATGAACAAGGATTCCCCATGAAATCCATTTACAAAGATAAAAATAGGAAATAGAACAAAGAAAACAATGAAGAACATAATGGAAATATGAAATCCTAATTTAGCACGCAAACACTTGATCCCATGGGGGAGTTGGTGCAAATAGGTGTGTGGAGATTTTCCCTTTCCCAACTCCTTGAATGAAAATGTTGATTGAAGATGATTGATCCACTTGATAAGTCCCTCAGTGAGCTCCAAAATCTGCAATAAACTAGTTAAGAAGATGTATGGAATTTGAGAGATATTTGTGCATAATAACTTTGCATAATTGTGGATGATAAAATGAATGGTGAAGCATTCTATTTATAGAATGTTGAAATGGAAACAAAGCCAAAATAGAGCAATGTGGGACAAAGATTTGGCCAATGGCAAAATGCCACTTGTCCAAATATGATTGGATGAGGAATGAGCAAGTTTTGACAAATGTGCCAATAAATGCATTTTTGAATTTGAAATTTTGAGAAAAGACATGCAAGAGGGGGAAAGAAAATTGCATTAAATGCCCCTTGGCTCAAGGCAAGGACATGTAAGAAGAAGTAAATTCCTTGTTGGAAGGACTTGTAAGAGAGAGTAAATGACATGTTGGAAGGACATGTCATTCAAATTTTGAATTTGAAATAGAAGAATATTCCTCCAAAAGATGCTTTGAGGGAAAATGAAAATTTAATAAATCAATAAATTGATTTATTTGTGCAAAGGAGATATCTAGAGAATGCAAGTGGGTGAGATTAGTATTTAATCATGGTTAGATTAAATAAATGATGATTATGTTAGTTTAATGATGATTAGGTGAGTTGACTTATTTTGACTTAGATTTTTGGATTAATTTAAATCAAACAAGAGAGGAAATGATTTAATGAGTTTAATTAACTAAACATGTTTTGATTATTTAATTAAAGAGATTGAAGTAAGATTAAATTAAATAAGATTTTAATTTATTCAATTTAATAGATAGACTTTAGAGATTTAATTAAATAAAATTAATTATTTAATTAAAATAGGGATAATTAGATCAGATGAATTGATTTAATTAACAAGGGAAAGTGACTTAATTAGACAAAAATAATTTATTTAATTAAGAGACGAATATTGATGAATTTAATCAGATAAGGGAATTTGATTAAAGAGTTAGATCGAGGGATGATTTAGGAAGAAACGATGTTAATAGATCAGAGTTAGATTCACAATTTTAACTTGTACATTTTGCGTGTCTACATTTTGCCCCTCTTTGAAGCAATGTACTACACTTTGCGCAATGTCAACTTGTACATTTTGCGTGTCTACATTTTGTGTGTCTACACTTACAACTACAAATTTCTTTATGAGGTGGACTAAAGTAGTTACACTGAAGGATGTAAATGAGACTTTTGTTTTGAATTTCTATCAAGACTTGATTTCAAGGTTTGGTAGCTGAGATTCTATCATTCAAATTGGTTAGTTAAAAACAACATTTATATGAATAATTTTTCAAACTATTACCCTCAAGGTAATGGAAAGGCACAGTCCACTAATAAGAACTTGATAAAAATCATCAAAAAGAAAATCCAAGACAATTAGAGGACATGTCATGATAAGCTGAAATTAGCCAATTAGGCTGAAAAGATAACACCTAAGAGAGCAATAGGTATCTCACCCTATGTTCTAACATACAGTAAAGAGGTTAATTTTTTTATCTCATCTAAACTACCTACCTTAAGCATGATCAAAGAACTAGACTTGCTTAATGAAGAACTTATGTATATTAGGCTTGCACAACTAATGGAGTTGGAAGAAATAAGGAAAGAGGCATTAAGGAACTTGGAAATTCATCAAGCTCAGATGAAAAGAAAATTTCATAGAAAATCAATCCCAAGAACATTAAAAGAAGGAGATCTGGTATTTAAATGGGATGAACTTAAAAGAAAAATAGGCCAAAACAAAAAATTTGATGCCATGTGGGATGGCCCATACATTATCACATAATTCAAACAACATAATGCATTCTAGCTCTCAAAGATGGATGGAGAAGTGTTACCAATCCCTGTCAATAGGATTCACCTCAAAAAATGTTATTAAGGATCAAATTTTGCAGATGTACATAGTAGAGTAGTAGATTTCAAGTTAATAAATGCTATGAGCACATTTCCTTTCAATACTATTTTTTTTTTCAATAAGTGTAGATGCACTATTTCTTGGTCCTGTCTTAAACAAAGCCATGCTATTTTTTAATCTATTTTGTTCTACTATTGTATGGTTCCAAACAAATTAGTTACAATGGTTTCAAGAGTTTGAGGAGGGTGTAATTTGACTCCATTCCCAATGGATTATTTAAGGCAATTGGTATGGCATGCTTAATAGGAAATCATTTAGTATAAATCACAAGAAATGTTACCAAAATTTCACCTACAACTCATTTTTTGTAGAGTTGAAATAGTTGTTACATATAACGTGAAAGGTACTTCAATAAATTTATGCTAATCTTAGACATTTTCATTTGAAGTTTCAAGTGGAGTTCAATTTTTATTATGTAGTGATTTACAACAAGAAGCAATTATTCAAATTGCATAATATTGTTGTATTTCATTATTTTTGAAAATAAAAATGTATACAGTGTTGTTGTTTCATTCATTGAAAATCAAAATAATGCTTAAATATCCCACACAAGCCATGAGAGTGACTAAATTGAATTATTACAATAATGGATGCAAGCTATACATTGGAAGATTAATTAAAGGAAAAACATGTGAGAAGAGATCATATCTATCATTTCCTTAAGGAATGATGTAGATGTTGTCCATTCAATCTTCAACTTCTTCCTCCTATCTTCAGCTCCTCTTGTCCCCAATCTATAGATACACTTGCAGATGATTGCAATACTTTTTTAGAGCTCAGTACATGAAATCTAATCACATGTTTCATCAATAGACAAATAAATTACAACTGTGTTGCACTAAATCAATTGAGCCATTATTAGATAAATGTAAAAGAGCTAGATTAGATCATTGAATGAGAGTCAAATCATCAAAAGGAGCATTGAACTTCACTATTTTTTCTAACTAGTTTTCTCATCGTGGAAGTATAGGTTCATCATTAATTTCATGATTCATCTTTTTTAACATTTCAATATGTGGAGATCAATGGGATCCTATAAGGGTTGAGCCCAACATACTACATTTCATTTAAAAGAGAGGAGTAAAGGTATGAATTCATTATTGTATATTAGTAAGTCACAATAGTCATTTGCTTACAGTTAAAATGAGCATTCATCATGGTAATTGTATGTTGTCAAAAGGATGCTTTTCAATTTTCTAATGACATGAGAAGAAAACAATCACAATGTTCATGTAACTTCAATGAGGCGTAGTCATGTTTTGTATACTCAAGCACATGGGAATAAAATGATGATCATTCAGAATGGAATAACCCATTTTTATTATCTAGTGAAAGTTGCAAGGTGCATCAACTAAAGTAAATACAAGAGTCAATAAACTATGAAGAAATAGTGCAACTCCAACATCATTATAAAAAGGATAGTCCAATACTAACAAAAGGTAATACATGGAGTCACAGTGAATAACAATATCAATGTATTTAATCATACATCATAATACATTAACACCATACAATGACATAAGGAATCGAGAAGCCCCAATTCTTATTGCTAGCTAGAGGAATGGAAAGATCCAATAGTTGAGACATTCAAGAGGAACAATACAATCATAATCAGTAGTAGCTATAATGGATAAATTCAAGGGTCATTGAAAGATTAATCCCTTATTATTATCATAATCAAATACCATTGATAATGCAAAATGAAGATGAGAATCTTTTACTACTGATTTATGAATCAAAACAATGATTTTTGTAATTTTCATGAAGTAGAAGTAAAGATAATGCATAAATGAATATGAGTCTATTTTAGGAATTCAAAGGATAGCAGGGATTATTTACATTCCTAATAATAGTGACACTCAAAAATACAAATTGAAGATAGTGTAATTATGGTAGTCCATCTATGTTTTCCAAGAGTATTAAGTAACATAAAGGCCTAAATGAGCAATGACAGGTTATTGTTGCACCTAGGATACTGATTAGTGGGATAATATTTAAAGTTACAAAAGAGATGAAACTTGGAAAATCATTCTTCTCAAAGGACAAGAACCTTGTGAACTAGGGGGGAGACTTTTATTGTATCAATATTTAAAGTTTTAATCTCTTCTAAGTGTAACAAAGGCTTAATATTGATTGAATGTTTTTCTTCAACAAAGCATGCAATAGGGAGCTTCCTGATATGATAGTTGTAATTTGTTTTCAACACTTGTTAGTAATATCAAGCAATTATTTCATGGAGATGAGAGTTTCTCTTTTCATTTTTCTCAGAGGGATAATTACAAGAGAATTTTCTGACACATATTTGTAAAACAAAAATAAAGCCAAGAACAAAGGAAGAGGTTTTGTATACCTCTTAGCAGTACAGAATGAAATGAGGAGCTTTTCACATCAAATGTAAAGAACATGATAAATCCATGGGTTTTTACACAAGAAAATCAAGAGAATCAATCCATGGCCTAGGGTTTCTAAAACCCTCTAGTATACCTATCTTTCTCTCATCTTAAGATAAATAATGGAACACAAAAACCTCGAGTTTCTTTTTCCACTACGGAAGAAATTGGAAAGGAAAACACGAGTTTTGGGTGGTTTTTTTGTTTTCCTTTTTAGCTCATTGAAAATCTCGATACAAAGAAGAATATTGTAGAATGGAAACATATGTAAAGAATTCCCACAACCTGCATAAAGGATCAAAACCTTGACACAAAGGAGAATAAAAGAAAAAATAGCCATGGCAGCCTATAAAAAGGTATATATACACAAAAAATAAGAATAAAAGTCACCAAAAATTTCAAGAAGCGACAAAGGTCACTCAAGAAGTCAAGATATTCAAGCCATATCCATAGAGTAGGAAAGGAATTATTCATTCTACTCAAAATAAATGTAGAATCAAGCTTATGTTTACAAAAGATGTGGCCATACTTCTTTTAGAGATGTAAAAAACACAGAGGCAAAGATTATATAGAGATGAGAAGAATTTCTTTCCTTTTTCTATTTCAAAAAAAGTCCAAAATGTGTAAAAAATGCATACCACTCAGCCTCAGCTTTGAAAGCTTCAAATTCTCCATGCAAACTAGCTTTAAGACCTTCAGTTTTGTTTAAGTTAACTCTAAGAACTCAATGATCAATGAAACCCTATCAATAGCAACACATAAAAAAACCAAAGAAAATGTTCTTCAGAGAATGTAAAATGATGCCTACAAATTATATTAGGGTTTCATTTATTTCCTAAAGGAAAGGGACCCTAAAATCTTAGCCGATAAATTATTTTAATCACTTTCTTTTATAAATTTTTCACCATATTTTTATATTTAGGGTTTGCCAAATATGTTGATTTCTCCTGATATTATTATAATGGACTTATGCAAATACTAGAGTGTAAGCAAATACTCAAGGTAATATTTTATAAATTACCTTGATATTTGTTTAATTTGTTTACCTTTGCTCATTCATGTGAAATTCTAAGCAAGGTGTAAATTAGAGTTCTACTTTCATGCATTGACGCGTGAAGTTGTGGTAAATGAAGACTAAGGACTTGAGTGATTCATGCACTTGAGACTACTAGGAGTTTATTTTTGACTAAAGGT
>VDFB02083896.1:0-16997 GCA_007258455.2 Sequoia sempervirens
CCATTTGATAAACTTTAAAATCCTTATGAGAAACAAATTCCAAAAACATTCTAATAGCTTCCATCCTAGTCACTAGAGCAAAATTCTCCTAAAAATATATACCTTCTACTTGTGAGTAACCCTTACAAGCCTTGCTTTATTTCTAACCACTTCTCCATTCTCATTCAACTTGTTTCTAAATACCCATTTTGATCCAATTATGTTTTTATCTATTGGTCTAAGAACCAATTCCCAGGTTTGATTTTTCTTAATCTACATAATTTCTTCTTCCATTTCTCTCATCCAATGCTTATCTTTACATGCTTCCCTGACTGTCTTAGGTTCAACTGTAGAAAGTAAGCACAAATTTATTTCAGCAACACTACTTCTTGTCAATATTCCTTTTCTCATGTCTCCAATGATTTTATCTTCTGAATGATTATTTTGCACATCTTTAGGTGTCTTTGGGGACACCATTGGAGCTTCTTTGTCATTATTATTTTCTTGTTCTTCAACAACTTCTTCTACTTCTCTGCAATCAAGTTCATTTGATACATATCCATCATCTTCAATTGAATTATTCAATGATTCACCAACCTTAAAAAATTTGCTTTCTACAATCTTTCCCAACCTTTAATTATAGCATATATAAGCTTTGCTTCTAAGGGAATATCTAAGGAAGATACCCTCATCACATCTTGCATCAAAATTTCCTAAATTTTCTTCATCTCTTATAATATAACATCTACTTCCAAATACTTTGAAGTACTTTACAGTAGGAATCTTTCCATACCACAACTCATAGGGAATCTTAGTGCTATTAGCTTTTGATTGAACTCAACCTTGAACACATAAATAGTAGTGTGAATTGCTTCTCTCTAGTAAAATTTTGGTAGACCTACCTTAGTGATCATTGTTCTAGCAACTTCTTGAAGAATTATTTTCTTTCTTTCAACAACTCCATTTTGTTGAGGAGTTCTAGGAGTAGACAATTGTCTTCTTATTCTATTTCCTTCACAAATCATGTTAAAATCATTGGAGGTGAATACTCCACCTCTTTCATACCTTAAGCATTTTATTTTCATATCCATTTCATTTTCAACCATAGCTTTGAATGCTTTGAATTTTCCTAATGCATCAGATTTCTCTCTAAGAGTGTAACCCATATCATTCTAGAGTAATCATCAATCAAAAGCATAAAATACTTTCCACCTTGTAGAATTATCACCCTTGTAGGCCATAGATATCTGTGTGAATCAAATCTAGTAGTCTAGTAGTAGATTGTTCCTTTGACATAAAGTTGTTTCTAGCTTTCTTTCCAAACTAATAGTCCTTGCAAATAACATTAACAAGCTTTTTAATTCTCAGTAAATCTCTCACAGCTTGTACTACATTGATTCTCACCATATTATCAAAATTCATGTGACACATCCTTTGGTGCCATAACCAATTGTCATTAATCCAAGACATAAAGCAATGTCTATCAACACCCTTAAGTTGATAAATATTTCCTTCTTACTTCTTTCTAGCAACAATCACGGTTCCAAATCCTTTATGTATTTCACATTTCTCATCCTTGAACACAAGATTATATCCTTTATTACACATTTATCTAACACTCAAGAGATTATGCCTTAAACCCTTAAAATAGTAGAAATCATCATTATTATGTTTGCCATAAAAACTAACTGAACCTATCCCACAAATATTAGCACCAGTATCATCTCCAAACTTAACTAAGCCTCCACATATTTTTCAAGTTTAACAAGCTTACTTTTGTCACTGGTCATGTGATGTGAACAACCACTGTCAACAACCTCATAGTTATTTTCCTATCAATCATGAAGAGTAGAGATCATAGTATCTTCAACTTTCTCTGGAGCACTTTCCTTCACAAATATTTCAGTATCAACAGGAGTAGATTCATCTTTTATAGCCAAGAACAAGCATTCATTATCATCAAAATCTCCATAATCAAACTCAACATCAAAAATTCCAACATCTTCATTTACATAATATGCTCTCTTGATCATCTTTCCTTTGTTTTCCTTTCCTTCTCTATGTTTATTCCTCATAGCTCTTTTCAGACATCTTGAAGCATAATGACCAATTCCTCCACAACTAAAACATTTTAAATGTAACTTACCTTGATACTTATCAGATTCCTTTTTCATTCTTCTTACAAATTTAGCTTCTACTTCATCAAAGTTTTCTTCATCTAGATCTTCAACACTTGTAACCTTGAAAGTAGATTTTATCTTTGATCCATTTCTCAAGATAGGTTTTCTCATTTCAAGTGAGGTTAGAGTACCCAACAACTGGTCCTTAGTATATGTATTATAATCTAAAAATTCCTCAATAGTAGATGCCTTTTCACCATATGCATCAGGGAGAGTTCTGAGAATCATCTTTACTATCCTAGATTCATCCACTATTGCACCAAGTCCTCGCATACCACCTACCAACTCACCCACTCTTTGTACATAGGATTTAATATTCTCATCTTCAGACATTCACAAGATCTCAAATTGTACCTCCAAATTCTGCAACTTTGCTTCTTTAACCTTTCCATCCCCTTCATGGATCTTTTCCAACACATCCCAAACCTCTTTAGTAGTCTTCAAATTTACAACTTTGATTAATTCAGAATGTGAGAGACTATTCTTCAGAATAAATTTTTTCTTATTGTTTGATTAATGAGCCTTGATTTCATTAGCAGTACTTGGACCATTAGCAGGAGTAGTGTATGGAGTCTTATAAGCTTTCTCAACATCATATCCATAGTATTCAAGATATCCTTCCATCTTTGCTTTCTAAAAAGTGTAGTCATTTCCATCAAACTTAGGGCACTCAATAACTATCTTGTTCACCATCCCAAACCTTCTTTAAGTGGTTAAGCTCTTCTCTAAGGAACCAAAATTTGATACCAATTGTTGAACAAGACAACTGAGAGGGAGGTGAATCAGTTCTAACAATTTTAACCTTTAATACTTTCACTGGAAGTTAGATCAATTACCATTCACAAATCCTTTACTCTGCTAATGTGAGTAATCATTAAGTGCAAAAGAAGAAACTGAAAGAAGTAAAACCATACACACAATAACACTAGATTTAAGTGGAAAACTCAATGAGGTGAGGATTATCTCACAACATAAAGAATTACAAAATTGAATATAAAGGCTCATTTCCAGAAAGGCTCACTGCCAAAATAGGACTTACTTGTCTAAAACAAGACTCACTATCCAATAAGGGTTTACCACTTGAAGGGATCACTACCATAGAATTACAAAGAAGATAGAAGAGAAATGTCGCAGAGATAAAACTATCTCAATGTAATAGAGATTTCCACCACAATTCACTCACACACTTGTAGACATGCTTGAATGATGGAGTACACCTTCAGCTCACTGCTTCTAGTAACTCGCCACTTGAATTTTACACTAATATTCTCAAACACACATCACATTATTTCTCATATATCTTGCATCTATCTTGCTTACACTCATCTTTCACAAAAATCTCAACTTATATGTATACCACCTTCAACCTCAAAATTCATCCAAGGTCGACCACACACAATTTGTAAATTTAAATTCAAATTTAGTCAGTGCCAAAACATTCTACAATGGAATTAGAATGAGGGTGAACCAACACATACTTAATGAGGACCTAAATAAGTCCCAACACACTTCTCCACACTTTGTAAGTAGTGTTTAGCACAAGGTTGGCCAACACCTGTGCAAAACACATAAGACAATTAAGTACACACATCCTTAACATGATCCAATCTCTTCGGATAGAAAAATTTATGAAAACATGACCTCATTAGATTATTCTATGAACCACATGTATGGAAACCAAAATTTAGAGGAATCCAAAGCAACTATATTTCTCTAAACATAGCTAGATATGTTGAATGCACAGTACACAAACCGGTGAAAATATCTCACATTGTACAATGATCCGAAAGCCCAAATTCTAGATATAGCAACTACCAACAATCATGAACAACACCTTAGAAATGCACAAGCATAGCAGTACAACCTGGAGCACAACAACAAACCTTATTTATCACAATTTTCTCAATATCCTCAACATATACAATCAATGACCTGTTTCTATGACATCAATGACAACAACAACCAGTTAACCAATTGACATCAATGACAACACCTTCATACTTGCAACAACACTTGTAGGCTTTGGTCCTAGTTGAGTATCCAAGAAAGCTTCCCTCATCATATCTTGAGTCAAACATTCCCAAACCTTCTCCATCTATTTTAATAAAATCTATTTTAATAAAACATCTACTTCCAAAAATTCTAAAATACTTGATAGTTGTTGGTCTTCCATACCAAAACTCATAAGGAGTTTTGGTGCTATCCACCCTTAGCTGACCTATGTTAAGAATGTAAATAGTAGTGTGAATTTCTTCTTTCTAGTATACATCAGGAAACTTAGCTTCATTCAACATTGTTCTTTCCATCTCTTGAACAATTCTATTCTTTCTTTCCACCACTCCATTCTATTGTGGAGATCTAGCAGTAGAAAAGTTCCTCTTTATCCCATGATCTTCACAAAGTTCCTCACTCATTTGATGTGAACTTACCACCTTTATCAAACCTTAAACACTTGATCCTTATTTTCTTCCTAATCTAGCATTCTTTACACATGGTATTTGCAAGTTTGACAACCTTAGCCATATCTATCACTACTTGCATGGAGCTTATCTTCACAAGATTATCAAAGTTGATGTTTCTCACCCTGTTGTACCACAACCAACAATCATTTATCTATCCCAGAAGACAAATTCTCCCATTAACACCTTTTAGATTATATAGATTGCTTTTAGTTCTTGACTCTTCTACCACCAATCTACCAAATTTTTATTTGCTAATTTCTCATCCCTAATTATGAAATAAAATATTGTATCCTTTGTTGCACATATGAATTACACTAAGAAGATCGTGCTTGATACCTTCAACATAAAGAACATTTTGTGTCTTGAATTTTCCATCAATACTTATGACACCCTTTCCATAGATCTTTGTTGATGAATTATCTCTAAACTTTACTAACCCGCCATTCCACCTAACTATCTTGATGATTTTTATTTTGTCACGAGTCATGTGACTTGAGAAACCACTATCAATTACCCAAATATTTGTTTCTCCTTGAACATGAAATGTTGTTTGGAAAACCATTGAGTTTTCAACCTCATTATTTGATTCCTCTCTTTTGGAGGTGTCAATCTCCCTGACTTGCTCAATAACATCCATCTTTTGAATTTTTGACTTTTCTAAATCACTTCTACAATATCTTGCTATATGTCCAATATTGTTGTAGATTTGATATACCACATTTATATTCACCAAAGAAGCAAGAGAATTTCTACTTACAAAATTCCTTCTATTCATTTCAAATTTACACTCTATAGCCTTATGACCATAATTATTGTAGATAAAACAATAACCAAAGAAAGCATGATTAAATAGTTTTGGAGACATTCCTTACATGGTGAGATCTTCCTTAAGGTCTGATATCAATGTCTGAATTTTCAAACATTCTTTTTGAGTAAAAGGATTTATTTCTAAAGCTTTTTACATTCCTTTATCTTTGCTTCAATCAGGGCCTTTTGTCTTTTGTTCTCTTTCCTTAAAAATTCTAGGTCTTCAAGAGCATAAACAAGTTCACCTTCAAAATCAACTTCACCTCCTTCTTCATCTATAGTTTTTCTTGAACTTCCAGAGATTATAGTGGCCATGAATAGGGATTCTTCTCCATCATCATCTGATGTGTAGTGATCTCCTTCATTTGAGGAGCAATATTCTTCTTTGGAGAGAAGGTTCCTCTTGAAATTTTTCCTTTTGAACCCTTTGTTTTTCATTTTCTCCAAAAGGACATTTGGATGTATAATGACCAATTCTTCCAGAATTAAAAAATTTGAAAGGCGGTTTAGCTTTGTACTTGCTTGATCCCCTTTTCGGCTTCCTCACAAAGTTTGCTTCTTCTTCCTCAGAATCATTGTGTGTACCAGATGCTTCTTTTTTCTTCACAAATTTGAATGCAACTTCTCTTTTGTGTGTACTTTGAACTTCATTCCTTATCTCATAGGTTGTGAGGGATCCAAATAGCTCTTCTATAGTAATCTTTGTTGGACCTTTGGCTTCTTCAGTCACTAATTTTTTTGAATCAAATTGATGGGGAGAGTCCTTAGAACATTATTCACAATTATTGGATTAGTTATGTCTTCATCAAAACCTCTGTTCCCATTTACTGCTTCATCTTCCCAGAGCAAGTAGATAGCTATGTTCTCCTATTCTTTCATCTTTATATTCTCAAATAATGTTTGATAAGATTGCAACTTTTCTTGCTTCACACTATCATTTCCTTCATAGATATTTTTGAGTCTATCCCATATTTCCTTAGTTGTCTTGCATTGTACTAACTTAACAAATTTAAAATTTTCTAACCCACTTAGGATAGAATTCTCTACTTTAGCATTGTTCTCATGAGCCTTCGTTAGATTAGGATCTATGATAGAATGAGTAGGCTCAGTATAATTATCCTTAGCAATTCTCCAAACATCATAACCTAGCAAGGAGAGATAGGAATCCATCCTCAAATCCAAAAGGCATAGTTGTTTCTATCAAACATTGGTGCCTTAGAAGATGAATCTTTCTAAGCCATGTGTTTTGAATCAAGATCTACCTTCATCTCTTAGGATGCACGAAGGAACTCAACATTGATACCAATTGTTAGAACACAATGATATATTGAGAGGGGGTGAATTCGTTATCCCTCAAATTAATCCAATTGAATTTTAACAATAAAAACTTATTACTACCTTCACCAGATAGAAAAATTCAAAACACAAGTACACACCACAACACCAAATTTACGTGGAAACTAAACAAGGGAAAAAAAATGGTGAGAAAGCAGCTTGGAGCTATTGTCCAAATCTAGCCTCACAAAATGAAACAAGATTTACAACATAGTTTTATGGCTTCAACCAAAGGAATTTTACAACTCCCTATCAATACAACACTTATAGAAAGAGGCTACAATCTCAACATACAATACTTGATGAATTCTGGTGAACCACTACCACCACAACACCTATGTTGCCTTTGGCTCACTGCCTTCAACATACTTCAAATACTCATTCACACATTTACACATAATCTTCTACCTTTAGGACACTACTTTCGACATAAATCACTTTTAGTACTTTGAACACACAACACTCTACCCTTACACATTTGATCACACACTTGATCCTTCATTTATACCTCCCACAAGCTTCAAAAGGTTTCTTTGTATCAACCAAAATGAAACATATGTCATGAAACATGCAACAACCATAATGAGTTGGCTCCAAAACATCCGTGGGAAAAGGAAATTGAATGTGGTCCAACCCAATAGATAAGCATGACCTATTTTACATCTACACACAATCCCATGCTGGTGCACACCACAAAAGCAAATAATTTTAAAACATGCTAGTGTACCACATTTTCTGATGTATAGGACATGTGATGACACTCAAAATTACACACACCTAAATGTCTGTTTGTTAGCACGCAATTGGAGTTCATCTGCCAGTCTTATCTAATAATGATTCTATCGTATGGGGGATGGAGCATTATGTTATCATGTCTAAGACATGCATTTTTGTAAGGAGATTAGCTTTTGATATTTTTGGTAATTTTTAGTTTTTGATATATATATATATATATTAAGGTGTAAATTTGAAAGCCCTTGTGTATGATCCACAAATTCTTTTTTAGTGTGTAGAGAATGTTTTTGATAAAGTAAGCAGCATTTATAGGGTGTTGTACCCTTCACATAGAGCCACAAGGGCCAATAAAGTTGATGCAGAGGGTCAGGGATCTTGAAAGAAATTCACCAAGTTACAAGAATATCAATGGTTCACTCACAACCTTTCAACTAGGCACCAACCTGGAGATAAGGCCTCAACTTTGCATTCATGACCTATTTGCTTCCCTTGTGGTTCCAAACAACTGAAATGATCTCAAAGGACTTAACCTAACTTGACTCAAATGGGTTTCAAGCCCTAACCCTCTGTTTTGAACAAAACTCACCTTTGCTCCACAACTAGCCTTCTAGCCCTATTAGGCCTTTGGCGAAGGATTCTTGACTTTTCCCTCAAACTTTGCAAATGAACCTCCAATCTAAAGATTGTTTCAGGTGTGGTTTGTGATGAAAAACATCATGTCAACTTCTAGGCATCACTTGTTTCAGACAATCTTTCTTCAAACCCTGTTGTTTCCTCAAAATTAGGCCTAATTAGCCCTATTTTTCAAAGCAACCCCTCTTCAAATTTGTCCCCTGACCTTGAAACTCTCAACAGTCTTCCAAAACATTCCCAAACCAAATATTTTCAGACTTTTAATCTTCTAGGTTACTCTTAACATGCCCAATTACAAAACCCTCCCTAAATTGGCTTAAAACTAGGGCTTTTTGATTCTAGGACTTCCAAACACTTCCAGGTCTTAAATTTTGACTTTTCACCATTAATTCATCATTTCTCAACTATTGAAACTCAAAAATATACCTCTTGTTAAGACAGATTCTCCACTGCTATACTTCAACCCCCATCCTCATGCACCTTGCACTGTCACAACTTGGTGTACACCGTATGATTCCTCCTTCTTGCACTTTCAGATTGTTAGTTTGATATAATACAGGTTAATTATGATCCATTTCATTGGTCTCAGTCATACATTCCCATGAAATGGATCATTCATCATGAAAAACCTTCAAAATTAGTGCAATTTCTGTGTTTCCTTGAGGACAGTCAATGTATTTTGCAAGAATTTGATTCCTATTGTCTTTCAGAGCATACAAAGGTTTGAAAACATGTAAATTCAAGTCCCTAATCCATCAAGATGAATCAAACTTCAATAGGAAATCAAGAGACCACCAAAAAGAACACAAAAGAATGCAAAAACTGTATTTTATTGCTTTTCCTAAGAACAGTCCGTACAAATCCTTCAAAAAACTGATCAACCTCCGTACAAGTGATTCTCCTGGGGTTATAGATCAATCCCCCAACTGTCCCAACCAATTAAAGTCGGTTTCCATTACATTAAGGTTAACTAAACCCCTAAACTCACTTACCTGCCCAAACTGAAATTTGAAAATTTGAAATTACAAACTCTCATTTTATTGATTTATACTAACTAAAAACTATCTAAACTTCAATGTCTAACCATAATTGACCTAATTAGAACATTAATAACCTACCTACACCTCTTGGACACTATTGGTCCACTTACAAGGTTCTTTGGTCCTATGGTCCTTTCAGGACCCTTAGGACTTTTAACATTCTCATTACATCTATTCATACCAAATGCCATTATAGGCTCCAAGACACCATAATTAATGTTTTGACTTGCTTGGAAGGTCCTCCTAACCCCTGCACTCTCCTGGTTCTTGAAGAGCTCCTTGAAGGCCCTGGGTGCTCCTGCACCAAAAGTTCAAGTCCATAAAAGCATCAAAAAATAGAAAGCCAAAAAACACACACAACGAAACAACAACACATGGACAAACAACAGACCAGTAGCAGACTATCTAGTATCTTCCCAGTTCTTTGACAGAAGATGGACGATATCATCGCCCACCCATTCCTGATGATCTTTAGTCTTTTTCATGTCCATCTCATCCTTCATCATCGCCGACAGGGTGCTCGTGACATAGTGAACCAACTTGACCATTAAGCGGGTCAAGCCACATAATTTGTTGTCTAATTTGTCCATTCTTTCTTTCAATACACTGAGCTCCTCCTCACCAACAACAGTGTTGCCGTGAACAACTTGCTCCACTTCTAGAGGCTTTGGAGAATGAGAGGTTGAACCCTCCTTCTGAACTTTTCCCAAATCATGAATGGAGCCAGGACCTCTCGCAAGCTCCTTCTCCTCACCATCTGACACCCCCTTAACCCTGCTATTTTTTTTTCTGATAGCTCCTCTTCCGTATCTAAATATTTAAACTACACCTTATTCTTGTTCTTAGCCAGCCTACCTGAGCGCCTAATGATGGCATCACAACCAATAACCACCATCTCTGCAACCATCGTATCCCCCATAGAGTCCTTGGTCACCACATTTTTTCCTTTGCTCAGAGGCTCCTTTAGGCTTTTACCTTCCTCCTTGCCTTTCCTCTTCAGGGTGGGCTTACTGGGAGTCTTGGCGGGGGTAGACTTGAGTTCACACAGACTAGCTGCCATGCTAGTTTGGGTCACTCCCTTGTTTCCTTTAAGTTTCTTTACAGCGGGTTTGGGTTTCAACGAGTCAACAGGGGCCGGGTGATTTTTCCTAGCAGGGCCTTTAGATTCGGTTGGGGATAAGTTGGTCGCAGAGGGAATCTCAATCTCTTCAATGCGAACAACCAAGATGGGTTTAGGCAGACACAGAGCAAGGTGGAAGTGGTAGAGCCTCAAGATGAGGCCCTGGTGAAGAGGCAGGGGCGTAGGGTCATTAGGATTCAGAGTAGCGGCCTCCACACATTTCTCAAAAAAAATTTCAAAGTCCATAAGCAAGAAAAAAGGAAAGCTTAATAAAACTTTATGCCTAAGGTGATTCAACAGAGGGAAATGGTAGAAGTAATGGTATAATGTTGTCTAGATTGTTTACATATAATTTAAAAAATTAAAAATTAAAAAATAAAAAGCTCTTAAAATAGTAATACGTCCTTTCAAGTTTATGAGACTATGTTTAAAAAATAAAAAAAATTAAAAAAATAAGGTTTTAAATGTTAGAAAACAAATATTTAAATAGACATTCAAATCTATAATGGGTTTAATTTTGTCGTTTTTTTTTTTTTAATAAAGTTATTAGTCATATTGTTGAAGTCAGTTTTACTAGTAGATGCTACCATGATATTGTACTTGTAGGTCCAAAGGTTAAAGTAGGATGTCCAAGCCCAAAACCAAGGAAAAAGTGTGGTTGAGGAAGATTTAAGTCTAAACATAATGGGTACTTGTTATATATAGATATAATACCTATTAGAAAGATAATTAAAAAGTGCTTGTGGGAACAAAAAACAAAAGGCTATACTTTTTAGTACAGGATATCCATTGTTAAACATATATATGTTAGTAATGGGTCTTTGTTACTAATGGTATAAATACTTAGGTTTGAGACTTATAAAATGTAACATGTCTCCATTTCTTAAAGGTAGGTATATGAATTTTTGGAAATGAGAACTCATTCTCTGTGTCTTTTTTGTCCCTACATTTTTACCCCTCAAAGTGGATCCATTATCTTGCACTTGGCCTAAAATAAAATGATCTATAGAGTTTTTAGAGCTTAGATTAGAAAATAAATTAGAAATATTATCCTAAAATGTTAATTAGATGCACATTACAAGTTCACCAATTTAACTTATAAAAACAAATTGTTTCTTATGCTAATGATCTAGGGTAAAAAAAACTACTTCAATGATAAGCAATCCCATGCCCTAGAATTCATAGCTGAGCCTATGCTAATAATTCACCAATCAAACATTTAACACATAAAATGAAAAACAAAGGATAATACATTTTGCATATCTATACTTCAATCTTTGATATATGACTATAATTTATTGTTATAATCTTTATGTTTGTATCTGATATTGGATTTAAAATTGTGGTTGTAATTGGTGTGGATATAGACTATAATATCTATTTGGTTCATGACCATATGGATGAACTTAATCAATAAAATTACAACCTTAACCTCTAAGTGCAACCTCAATCCAATGTTTGAAATTGACTGATTGGTTTATGGTGAATGGCCAAGTCATGACTAGAACCACAACCTTGACCTATTTGTGCATGACCCTAATTTATTTATATAGCTCTAATCCTTTCCCTATAACCTTTAGAAATATATTAGCCTCACCATATCATGTTATCTAAGAAATAAGGTTCTTATAAACACCCCTAAAACACATCACATAGTTCTGCAATGAATTAAATATTTTAATATTTAATTAAATCTTTGAGTTCAATCTGCATATAAATAAATTTTAAATAATTTATTTATATTGTCCATTCTTTTCATTTTCGACAAATAAATAAGTTTATTTAATCATCTTTTCATCTATTTTAATTAATTAAATAAATAATATGATTTATTTATATTATGATTTAATATTGGCTTTAACATTTCAGTATTCAAATAAAGATTAAGTATCTTAATATTCTTCTAATGTCCATTCACAATTTAAATATCTCAAAATATTTAATTAAATTATTCTAAAGTCATATCACAATTAAATATTTCTAAATATTTAATTAAATCTTCTATAGTTCTAAATCAAAAATCAAATTCACATAAATGAAATTAAATAAATTTATTTATTTAATTATTTTGGGGATTATCTTCAACAACCGTGAAACAAACTTCCAAAACAAAAAAAAATAATTTCTCTGTTCCTGTGCAAGCTTGTTCTCGTGGGTTGAAGACAAGGCTCCATTCTTCTCTCCAACCTCCCAACATTCTCCATCTTCCTCTCAACCTCTCTATCTTCTACCATTCAATTCTACTAGACAATCTCACAGCCATTGATCTTTGCCAGCCAGGATTTTGCCTGCAAAAAGCTATAAAAGGACTGTCGAGTCTTTGCAAAATATACATAAGCTTTCATGCGGGAAAATTATAGTCAATTAGTCTTCCAGCATCAATTAGCATTTTAGAATCATAGCATAGTATACCTTAGTATATTGGCATATCATATCATGGCCTATTCACCTCATATCATAGCATCCACAATCCACAGCCCCTGTGCATAATCCACAGCCCCTGTGCATATCCGTATCAGTATTTTCACTTCACCAGCATATAGCATAGAGAAGTACTATCATTTTGCACACTCATTCTACAGGTTGCCATTTGGAGAAGCCTTGCTTACACAATCTGAGAGCAGCAACTTCAAACAAATCTCTGGAGATAGAGGAAGATGGAATGGCTCTGAAGAATCTTCATTTGTTTGTTTGAATTCAATTTAATTAGCTTTCTTCAGTTTAATGTTTCATTTGTGTGTTGTTATTCATTTACTTTGATACTAACATATATTAACAACACATTTTTGGTGCCCACCGTGGGGCTCTTGCCCCAATTTTAACATTTTATTGCAGATTTTCCTGACAGGTTACGACCAAAAATAGCGGATTAGCGCAAGAAACACGCTTCAACAAACTTCATACTGAGTTCAGCGCCCGTGAATCATCTTGCAGCGCTCTTGAAGCATCCTGCAGTGCCTTTGAAGCATCCTGCAGTGCCTTTGAAGCATCCTGCAGTGCCCATAAAGCATCTTGCAGCGCCTTTAAAGCATCCTGCAGTGTCCTTGAATCATCCTGCAGCGCCCATGAAGATTCCTGCAGCGCCCATGAAGAATCCTACAGCGCCCTTGATGTCTGTTATAGCACACTTTTGAAAAGGCTGCAAATTGTAAATTGTAATTTAAATACAGCTTTACTGAATCCAACGCGATAGCGGACAGTAGGAATTTTAAAAAAGAATTAAGCAATCTTAGGATAGTCACATAAATCAAAATTAAGAAATCCTAGGGTAGTCACATATTTTAAAATCAAGCAATCCTAGGATAGTCACTTCACTTTTTATTTTGGGCTAAAATCAATTTCATGTTTTTGTGAAGCAACATCTTCACCTAGCATAGCAAATTTTTATTTGGGCTTAAAATTGAATATTTGCTTGCTTTGCTTAAACGGTGATAGGCCTATGCTCTCCCCTTAACTGGGTGATCAAAATGCCAAACTCATCTATTTCATTTTATGTAATTTCAAGTTTTATTAAAACCTTTTAGAGAGCCTGCTCTTGTGGGAAAAAGTACTCACCCAAGAGGAACGACTCAAATGGGTTCAAGCCAAAGCCAGGCTATTCCACCCTACTATAAAATTTAAAGAAAAATTGGGGAAACCCTCTTTTGACGGTAGTGTGCAAGATAACCATCCCCAAAGCCTTTGTTCTAAAGGTGGGGAGGTCTCTCGAGGGAGTCTATCATTTGCCGCATCGAACGGAAACCCTTACTACGAACTTAATGTAGTATCCAGCGAAGTTAGTTTTGAGCGTCATAATAATCCACGGTCGCGGGGAGGAAGAATCTACCCCCCAAGATACTCACCATATAATTGCCAAGAGTTGTTTGCTTAGGGGATCCGGTATCCGCCAGATCACTCTGATGCGCTTTGGAAAAGAACCAAAACCACCCGGGCTCCCTTTTTGGGGGTGACATGGCTATGTGAGTCGATGCAGTTCTAAGATGTGGGCTGTTGATTAGTATGATGACCTATCTGAGTACTAAGAGTGAGTCTGTTTGAACTATTTATCATGTGTAAAACTTGTTAAAACAAATTTTGAAAAACATTTTGATCATACACTTGATGTTTAGTATAGGACTTAAACACAACTATTCTACAATTTGCTTGATGTGTTTTCAATACATTAATTCAGTAAAGATCATCCAAAACTCATGATCACATTGATTACTCTCATGTTAAGAGATTGGAAATCCACAACCTTTGTTAAGAAATCCATTTTCAAAAGGATCAAAAAGCCAAAGAAACCCCTTAGCTACAAGAAACTATTGAAGAAAAGACAATTCTTGTATCAAAGCCAAAAGGTTTTACTTAAATATAGAACCTTTCTTCATCGATATCACGACTGTGTTAGAGGTTTCACTGATGATTATGCTATAGAACCTTTGTACTCACAAGCTTTCTTTCAAAGAAGAGCCCTTTCTCAAAGGCATAACCATAGTCAACGTATTCGTTTCTGTTATATTCCCCAACCTACAATTGAATATTCTACTCGTCCAAATCAAATTCTGCAATAGAGAACTCAATCACATTGGGCATTCATCACAAAATCCATCCTTTTACAAAGCTATGATCAAAACTTTATAAAGTGCAAAATCATCTTTTTCTTGATCTTTTGCTTAAATTCCCACCAACAGGATTTTCATCCTTTCAATTAGGGAACAACACAAGCTAAAGGTTAGAAATCTTTCAAGTCATAGAATTTTCATTCTATCCTGACTTTTATATCCATCACAAGTTGCACTATTTCATTCTTTTGATCAAAAGTGAGTAGAGTTTGGAACAAAACTTATGCCTGTCTTCACGAGATCTCAAAAACACATGGAAAAAGATGAAGGAGAAACCACTACAAGCAAAATGGGTGACCATACTGAGAAAGAAGAGGATACATTTAATATTGACGAATTAACAGAAGAAAAGCTTCAAGAAGCAGAGCAAGATCCTCAATTTCATACTCTTATGGAAAGGATTTTAGAATGAAACAAAGAAAGATATTTTCTTTCATTAGCTAATCAAGGAGCTAAGTTACCTCACAATTTTGATATAGAAGGGATTAAACAAAATCCTAAAACTCCTCCTAATGACTTTGGTGCCCTTACTCAACAGATAAAAGAATTACAAGGGCAAATAAAGGAGATGCAAGGGGGTACAACAAAGAAGTATGTTTTGGAAGACATATCTCCTTATCCATTTGATAGGAGTCTTCAAATGATCCCTTTTCCAAAACATTGCGAAATTCCTAAATTTGATAGGTACAATGAAAAAATTGATCCCATTGAACATGTGAGGGATTTCCGAAATATGAGTCTAGAATTCGCTTATGACGATACCTACTTAATGCATTTGTTTCCACGAAGTCTGGGTCCACAATCCATGGAGTGGCTTTCCAAGATCACTCCCCCCATAAAAACCTTTGAGGAGTTAATAAATCAGTTTATATCACAATACTCCTACAACATTCAACACTATAGATAACAATGCTTGATCTTTGTAAGAATTAAGAGCAAAAGTAGGAGAATCCTTCACTCGTTTTTTTTTTGCAAAGGTGGAGAGAAGGTTGTTTTGAAGGCGATATTCCCGTCCCTGTCCTAAAAAGGAAAAGATGGATATCTTCATCAATAGCCTAGATCAAGAATTAAGCTATAGGCTTAACCTTCATTGTCCTCATAACTTTGAAAAATTGATTGAAAACACAATCACCATTGAAGGGGCCTTGGTTAAACAAGGAGTGATAAAACTTGATAATCCAAGTACATCCAACCAAAACCACAACGATAAAACAAGGTTTTGGAACAAAAATAAAAATGTTGTCAATGATGGTATAGTAGATGCAAATAATCTATGAACAAGACCATCTATCTTTAATCTATCAAGTGCTCCACAAAACAATCAACAAACAAATACCAACCAACAAGGAAGCACCAATCAACAAGGACAAACCTCCAAGCAAGAAAGCATGACCAATCAAAATTACCAATCAAAATGTTGGTAATTTCGTGTAACAATCTTGGCAATACCCAAACATCGTCCATTCAGACCTCCATTCTTTTCAAATCGATAGAATTTTACCACTTTGGGTCAATCTCTTGAATCTTCTCTCAAGGAGCTTCTTGATAATAAGGTTATCACCTCACCACCACAAAGAGATTTTGAGCCACGAGTCAAACCACCATCATGGAATGACTCGTATTATTGCAATTATCATCAATGTAAAGGTCATAGAATGAATAATTGTCAAGCTTTGTGAAATCTAGTACAAGATTTAATTGACAATGGAACCATTACAATTGAAGGACATCATACCAATGACGATCATCAAGCATTCAAAGATACTTTACCAAACTATCAAAAGGGGGAAACATCGGATACCAAAGCAAAAAGCATACATAATGTTGAAGACAATATAATCTGTTACATCTATGCAGATGATCAGCGAGTTAATGTTATCAAAATCAAGGGAAAACAAGAATATAAATAGGTTAATGTGACTACAAGAGGACAAGAAAAAGTTGTTTTAAAAGGAAGTTCATCTAAGGCAGCTATTCCTTCTCCAAATCATTATAATCTAGTTGATCAACTGAGAAAAACATCAGCTCAAATCTCCATTCTTGAACTTCTCAAAATATCTCCAGACACAAGAATATTTTAGAAGAAGCTCTTGTAAACACAA